>DWAP01000110.1:0-29501 GCA_018230625.1 Heliconius eleuchia | reverse complement strand
AACCCACAACCAGTCGGTTTTACAGTCACACTTCGTGCCGCTGCGCCACGACCGAACATATAAAATGACAATATAAAATCATTGTTAACATAACGATAACATGTACATAACGATACAACGTTAATTGTATACACATAGTAATTCTTTGAACTTATTCTGTGAAATGCCCTAAAGAAATTACCCTAAATTGTTTTTCTTTATAAGCATCGTTTATGTTTTTATTCACAAAACTGAATAACTGTATATTATAACTATTCTGCCTGCAAAGTGACACGAATGATTTGCAAAATTTCGACTAAGTGCAGCTTCGCCTCTTAACTATTTCCTTTTTTCTACACGCATTATTATTTTGCATATAATAATTATAATCAATATCGTCAAGCCAACTTAATAACTAAGTTAATATTAGTTAACGAGAATAAACACGGCTGTAGTGGCAGTGTATAGCGGTTAGAGCGTCACCAGGTCAACGGCCAACACAGACGACCTCAGACAATAACTAAATGATATACAATTTAGCGGTCCAGTAAATGCTTTAACGGTGGCACAGTTAGCACTATATTACGATTAGGGGTTAACCGTTTATTGTCTAAATATTACTATAGTCACTCATTTGATACAATAAAGATAGGTAAATGAAATGTATTTACTACAAAATATAAGAATTCACAAAAGGGAAGAGGCCTTCTCAGTTTGAGCAAGAGCGTCATGCTTGCCCCTAACAAATGCAGTTCATTCACACCTTTGATATGTGAAGCAATGAAAGCTTACGCTACACTGAATAACTAAGGTATGAAATCAAATACGCAAAGCTATTTCACTGGTTTCATACAGCTTCGGAGCAAAATAATACATTGTTTTTGTATTATATGTTCAGACATTTTAAGGCATTTTTAATTATCAATCTAGACTAAAATAATGCATATAAATTAATAATTCCGAACGGACATACTATACTGTAATTTTATAGGTGCGGTAATTTACTCACATTCATCTTTAATTTTGCCTTACGAATGTGCTTTTTTTACCTGAAATAAAAGAAACATTATTATTATTAATTGTTAATATTATTATTACTTAAAGCAAAAGTAATTGTTACGTAAAAGAAACCTACAACAGTGTAAGTCCTAATTCCACGTGTAATTTTCTACATATAAGTATATTGAATAAGAAATTTTGTTTAAAAATAACTGTGTCGTCTGATAAACCAGAGATTCACCAATCTCAATTTTTGTTATTAAAACAGGTTTTGTATGATATTATATATAAGTAAGAAAACGTTACTTTCCAGATCTACATCTAACCCTAAGTATATCAGTAGGTACAAAGTTTAAAGACATATTCTCGTTACGTACGATTCTTCTAACGAGCTGCATCCGTGGTCACGAAGGCTTAATTCGTACGACACTGCTTACTGAGCAATTAATACAATATACGACTACACCTATTAGCACAATTACCTTATATACACAGCTCTATAAATTGATGTCTCTTAATACAGTAGGTGTATGACTAATAATATTATGTGTTATTTTACTTTGAAAGTTCATATATAATTTAAGAAGTTGCACCTGAATCCAATACTGCCTATTGGTATTCGACGGTCGTTTGTTGACTGTACAAATTAATCATATTAAAAAACAGCATAAGGTTTGTACGAAACCAAATTGGGTATACAAAGGTACAGCTACTATATATTTTATAAGTATATAGAACACTAGTACGTACAGAGTACTAGTAGTGGAGATCAGTTGTAGTTGACCAAATGTAGTATGTACGTACATATATCTGATATAACGGAAACGAACGAAACGAAAACGGAATATAACATTTTAATCATATAACATACCTAAAGCACCACAAAATAATGCAAATAAACAATAATATTAAAATAGAATATACAATAACCAGTCAGTCATGTTTCTAATCGTTATTACACACATAGCGGATATTCCCAAGCAACGAGCCAGGCGGATGTCGATGCAAGCGCAATGAGCATGGTCTTATTACGCAACTAATATCAATTGACTGCTTCTAATTTTACAACTCAGTCGTCCATATGATACTAGTTATGATTTATTAACGTCGCTGCATCTAACTTGTATATTAGCAATTGTAACTGTCTTTCGGAATGTATTAAAAGGTATTATTTTACACCGTATGTATGTATGTGACATTGCTTCCTAAAAGCTATATACATTTATATTAACTCTCCTTTGATACAAAGCTACAACCAGAGTGCATTCATAATATTATTTATAAGTTACCAAATAGAATAATATGTTGAACTAGATTTCCAAACCACAAACAACATTTATAAAGCATTCGCATCGCATTACTTGTTTAAACTTGATCATTTGGAGACGTTCTAAACCAACCAGTTCGGTGCATTAAATCTTTTAAACTAACGCCATAAAAGCAAAGTGAAATAATGTTTCTAAGCCTGAAACCTGTTCAAAAGTAAACCGGTTTTAGAAAAGGTAGTTTTCGCTTTGAGCTGCAGAAAACTAACACAGCGTTGGTATCGGCCATTACTGGCGTTGTTGTAATTGTATCGTTCACTTTTTTGTTTCGGCCTCAAATAATGGTTGTAAATGGTTCTAACAAATGTGGCTTTTTAAACACAGCTTATACAACATGAACCACAAAACAATTTTAATAACAAAGTGTTTTCACTTATCTCATTAAACATTCAATATTTAAGAACTGATTCGAAACACTTACTAAATATGAATTCCACAAAAGTGATAATATTTATGTGCGAATAATTAACAAAAAAGATTAATCATGTAAAGAATACAAAATCATCTGTTTATGTTAATTTAAGCGAATGCCATGTTTTATGTAACACTAACAACAAAGTGAGCAGAGCGATGCGAAACTGTATACTTTCTCAAGCCAACAATAGTTGTGGTAGCGTGCCTACTTAAACACCTGAGAGAGTTTGTTATGTAATAAAAAAATATAAACAAATGTTGTGAATGTGATGCTCTTGTGATTTTTAGAAAGCTAGCACTACGAGGTATGCAATCCGATAGTAACGACAGTTGAGCTTAAAACCAAACAGAGAGTTACCGTCGACCTCAAAACTGCCTTAAAAAATATTTCAACCTCATCAGCTTTTTAAAATCGCGCAAAGTGATGTGTTGAAATTAAAGTTCAATCGTGATCCAATAGCATTCAAGAGCAAGAGGTCAAACCCACTAACAAAATCAAGAATATTTATACCTACATATTCTCTGTCCTATGCAACCAAACTATCTAAAACTAAACGAAGTCTCTCTTCAAACATAGAACACAAGTAAAACGCCTTACGAGAAGCGCTCATACAATTTTGTAATATATTTTAGCTGATCCTATGACGTTCCCAACCTTTGGCTTTAATCTATACGCGTTTTAGTGAAATTACAAAAATCACTTTATTTTGTTTTAATAAAAAACGATTGGGCTGTGTTAAAATTATCTGAAATCGCGGCGGCTGCGGGTTCGATTCCCACTCATTTTAATTTCCTTGCCCTGGTAACAAGGCAAAACGTTAAATGCAACTCAACACGCAATGGCTTCGGCAGGATACAACGTGAAGGTAAAAAAAAGAAAGTATTGGGATTTTTCAATCGTATGGCTATATGGAAGCTTAGTTTATAAATATACACAAATAAGTGTATATTTAATCAGCAAGTAGAAAAACATTTTGTAATTGATAAGATTGGCAATATAATTGAAATACGAGATAACGAACAAAATATTCAATGGAATCAATGCTAGCGAACGTATTTTGAAATGCAATTTGGGTACAAAAATTACAATTCCTCAGTTGCTTGCGTGTTCAACAGTGAAATATACACAACACAACATTAGACTTAAATTCTTTACGTAATCTGTTACCGTAGTAAGGCCTCACTATGTAGCAGCCGATAGTGTCAGAGATTGCTCGAGCCGTGAACGTGGCGTTGGTACGTGCAGGGTGAGATATACATTATGAGTCGTTTCCGTGAGTTATTTAAGTAGGCTGCCTTAATCTAGGGCGAATTTAAATCACGTATTACGTCTCCCCATTAACACAGTTTCCTGACTCGTGAATCTAGAAGGGTTTCTTTTCAGAGCGTCCTTTTCATTTAGATTTATAAACTTATTTCAAAATGAAAAATCATCAACAAAAATGTGTTCATATTTAGAAAAATTCAAAATAAAGACTTCAATTCATATTTTTTTTATAAAGTTAGCGTAAATATTTAGTGTAACAGAAAATTATAAAACTACTATTTACTGTGAAGAAAGGGAACAATAAACTATAACAGTCTTAACTGGAAGTCTAAACAAACAAGACTGAATAACTTCAACAAAAGTGGAATTTCTAAATTCAATAAACATCGGTAACAGGATATTACAGCATAGTTTTAAAAGAGATTCCAAGCGAATATATTTTATTCTTTACAATTTTTATACGTAAATAATATGTATGTAATTTTATCATATTTTCATACAGTGATGGTATTCACAAGAGAAAATATTTTTTCAATGAATTTTAAATATTACGTCAATATAATTAATGCATACAATTAATATGTACCTAGTAATTGAATACCATATTGAAATCTTATTCGCGATAGTAGTAAGCCGCGTTGCATGTTACTATACATATGAAGGCCGATTGCAACAACAGAAAAGGATTGGTGAGATTCGTTAATCTTGCAAATCGTACCAAGGACGAGCGAGTTTCACGCGCTGTGAACGTTTGTTGTTGGATTTAAAGTAACTTTAAAAACGTTACGCGCACTGAGTAGTTGTCAGTAAAAGGCGGCTTACAAAAACGTGACTAAGATTTATGAAAAAAAAAATGTATTCAAAAATTTTTATTGTTTCGGTCTTCATCAGTAAATTAAACTTTAACTTGTAAATTCATATAAATACTACGTCAATTAAATAAATGTTTTCAAATCAAAAAAAAATATTATGATCTATATGCTAATAGCGAAAAGACTTTTGTTAAAAATACATTTTCACTTCACTGTATTACACAAACAATTATGTAAGACAAAATTTCCGAAGATATTAATAGCACTTCACATATAGAAAAGTGTCAGCAGGTAAAATGACACATGCGTAACCGACCTTACTCAACACTGAGTACTCAAACGAACAAAAATAAAAGAAAAATAAGAGTAAAAATAAAAGAGACGTCTCAATGAGTCGTTGTTCGAAGAAACGCTCCTTTTAGTATCAATTTCACACCTGCGGTCCTGTACAGATGTTCAAACAACTAGGAAAGTATTGAACATTCCACCCCAGTAAGAGGTAAAAGTTCTAGTTATCATAAAATTTAATATTTCTATGTCTTCAGTACCCATACTTTCTTTACGGTAAATAAAATAGGAGTATTATGTACCTATATTTTTTTGGTTATAAAATAATAATACATTCTCTTTACTATGATTACTTAATATGATCAAGTGCCAAACACGTATCGGTACACCATTTAATGTTATCAACACATGTTCCCTTACAAAAAACATCATAAATAGATGCCCCTAGACGTTTTATCGTCCATAAACCCACATGCAGTCGCTCGGCTCTCGATAGATCACGTTCATATAGGGGAGTTATTTTAACTTTTTTTACCTTTCAGCTTAGAATAAACGTTTCAAAGGAATTTGTATTATATGAGCTATAAAGTTTTCCATTATATGAGACATTAATGTGTGTTAAGCTAGTATAGTCATTAACTAACGTCCTAAATGACTCCAACATTGTAATGTTAATAATGAAAGTTTTTAATAAAGTTGTTAAAGAATATTTTTACGACAGTAAAAGTCACATATATCAACCTAATGTCACAGCGGCTAGGTATATAGGTATGGTCGTAGGAGTAGTAGTACTAGGCAAACATACAAGATTTATAACAGCGGCCGCAGCCGTATGGGAGCAATCACAAAGATTTGTAACTGTACACGAGACGACTGGATAGGACCACTAAAAAGCTGTTTTACTAACCGCCTACTTCTCAGAATGTTGTTGAAATGCCGCTACAACACTCAAACTTTTAAAAGCTTTGTATTTTTTACTCTTCCGGTTTATTTCCGTGAAGACGTCTTGATATTTCACCTATTTTTAGGTCGTATTATGTTACAGTTAAATAATAAGGACTTTTTAAATATACTTTACTGTTATAACAAAACATCAAAATGTTTAACGTGAAATTCAAAGACTTTTTACTAATGTTACTCAAAATGAAGAGTTGCAGCATAATGTAATGACACCGCCACAACGACGTAATGGAAACACAAAAAGAAATAAGAGTTCTTTGAACCTCGAGCGCGGGCTTTATCAGCGAGCACATCTCGGTTAGATTGGCTAAGCGTGAATCAGCTCGATTCAGACCATTACCATAATCCTGCTGGCTAAAATCAAAAGAACCCCTCTATAAAACACCCTCTTCCCTAAGTCAAATCTGAATCAGTACCTAGGGAATTGAAGATGTTTTGTATTCAACTACGTTCATATGTACGTGAAACAGTAATTGACTTATAAGATTAATATAAGAATATAATAGTAGATGATGTGCTAGATGTAATTTTTAATTTACCTTCGACAGATATAAGAATAAAGAAAGCTAATTCAATTCGACTGTCAAAATTAACTTGATGTTTAATTGACTTTTGCAAGCCATGAACAAGGAGTTTACGAAGCCACTGTACGAAGTTTTATAAATTTCCTAAAGATAATAGAATTAAAACATAAGTATAAAATTAACTATTGATATTTTTAAGATGATTTGTTTAGCATAAAACATAAAAAATATTAAAAAGCGCTTAGGCAGTGGTATCTGTAGCAAAATTTGTGCCCAAATACGTTACCGTTGCCGCGCTTAAATCCTGAAAGAATAAAAATCTGATTTAATCCGCTCCCGTTCAACGATAACGGGATACAAGGCTGACTACCTCCATAAAAGTACCCGCATTTTATCGAAGTTCGTTATCGGTCGCATCTCGACCAGTCGTACACCGTCAGCAGTATGCGCCGGACGTGAATTACGTTGCCTTTATGCTTGAGGTACAGTGCATGGTAAATCTGATAAAACTCCACTCAGCCATTTATTCGTTTCAATTTGCAGTGTAGCTTGCATTATTTATTGTTCCTTTTGTTGGGTAAAATATATTTATTTATGGGTAGGTAATATTGGCATATATCAAGAATATTTTTAATTGAAATTATCGCAATCCGTTTAAAATGTTTTACTTTTTATTATACTTATAACAAAAAAAAATACGCAAACTTGTTGTAACTTTGTTGAATTGTACAAATACAAATATATATTATAAATATAAATAACTAATATAAATCATAAATTAAACTTGTTAATATCACAATTTACATATTTAAAGAAATTAATTCATTTTTATACTTTTTTTTTTTATTTTCATTATACCGTTATAAAAAATACAATGTATAGTAATGCATTCATAGTTTTACACATTTTTCCTCAATATTCTGAAAGCCGTGGAGACGGTCTAGTTAGACAGGATTATTATTTCTGCACTTGAAAATGCACCCCTGCTATTATGAATGTTATGTCAATACTGACTCTGTGGCTTTCTTAATAAAAGTGAAAATAAGGAAAAATGGAATGTCACAGCACACATTGGTGGCAAGGGGCGAGAACCCCTTGGTATCGCTGGGGATTATTGGTATATCTCTTTACAAAGCGTGAGGTTTCCTGATAAGCCGCCATAATCTTTGCAACTGTTTTGTCTATATCGATAATGGCCTTTTATACTTCCGCTATTATAGTATCGAAAATCTGTTATGCAAAATAATAAGTATAAGACCTAAAAATATCTATAAATCTTTATCTAAGTTTAACCATCCGCAACATCTTGTGTCTGAGTTCGAAAAGAGGATAGTTTAGCAACGGTAATCTGGCATGATCACAAATTATGTACGCACACGGTACAACCCTTGTGTGTGCTTTTTGGTGACTCACAGAATAGACAAATGACTTTGCATGACGAGCGCGCCTCTGTCAATTAGTTTCATGACGGATTTCATGCTTAAGCGAAAATTACAAAGCAAATTTTCATTAACCAGTTCAAACGAAAATTAAATTTAATTTTGTGTACAAACAGAAATTTTGCAAGGATTGTGTTTGGTCAAGAATGGATTTTACAAACAAAATTCTATTATAAAACAACTCTTTTATGATCTAACAAAATAATAGAGAATTAAAGGTAAAATACCTTCTTTACCAAAGTAAAGTATGTACGAGACAATCTGATTGCATTAGAAAATATGAGCTAACCAATAAGAGAGCATAATCCGATTAATCTTCGACTATGTAACGCTCATCGGCTTTACAAAAGAATAGGGGAACAAGCCAAACCGGAAATAATGCTTACAAAAGTATGAGAGAAGAATTGTGACTTTCATTATGGGCCACGGTTATTCAATTTCCAACGGGGACGATAGCTTAGTTGAATTTTATTCATAAGCGTCTACACAACATCTCTAAGCCTTCTTCAGAGAGAATATCGTCAGAATATTTTTATTGTGTAAATTTTTGGTTAAAGTAGATCCAGCTCAAGGTTAGTTACACCTGAGAGATTTGTGATCAATGCCACATCAGCTTTACATTGTTTACCGTCGAATTATTCAGCATTATTCTGAGTCCTTAGATTTACATCACAAGATGTTGTGAATGTAGAAGTAAATTATGACAATGTCGTCGTTTTAAAAGCATTTGATGTCTATAATACAAAAACGTTGATTTAGATGTTTAATTCTTTTAGCTGTATTCATATTTTTTATTACTTTTTATATAATCATTTGAAATTATATTGAAATATCATAGTTATAATGATTAACAAAATTTACTTATATTATAAATCATATTAAGCAATATATACTATATACATATATTTCACGCACATGTTTACAACACAAAGTATTTAGTGGGGTGAGTGTAAGTAAACTAACAAGGGCGCAATATTTCTTATTAATTTTATGTCAAAAATGTTCCCTCTTATCCTAAATAATGTGCGTCGTAACACAATGGAATATTGAACACGTTACGTATAAGACCGCCACTACTTCCTAAACTTTATATAACAATCGTCTGTGATAGACGAATAGAATATAGAATCGTATAAACACTGATTAATTTTCACTGCTTAAATTTCGAAAATGCTTAAGTTGATATAAAAAGTAACCTCATTAGTGAGGACAATAACGAGAAGATTTATTGAATATAGAGTAAAAAGTCTTATATATGTTAGTAAAATATGTGTAATACTTAATAGGTAAAATTTTGTATTATTGGTTAAAATATTAAAACTAGGCGCTTTAGACAAAACGACAGGAAATAAACTTTCTTAAAGAGTATATTAAAGTAAGGGATTATTTTACTTTGGCTGAAGTTTTGTCAAGTTTCAAGGCAGTAGAAGTTAAAATAAAAGAATTTTCACACAAAGGAATGGTTGTATTCGACGATGGTGAAGAAATTTTAACGGATGAGAAAAATCTTATAACAATACAATATATTAAAATAATATTATATGATTGATACTTAGGGACGCAGGTAGCTCCATTGGTTTCCAATTCAACATGTACCTATTTAAACAGTTTAGCTTTAGTTTAAAAATCCTTAAATATTATATTATCTTCAATATATTAACGATGTATATTAGATATTTCGTGTATATTACTTATTCTGGTTCTATAAAACAATATGATAAAATGTCATCTTACTTTCCTGATGTAATTTTCATAATGTTAATCGAGTTTTTAACACGCAACCAAAAAGCTATCTTAAAGGAAAAAGGAACCAATTTATTGTATAGTAAAGTTGGGGCAGGGTGGCAGCACCACACCCTCTTGATCCTCTAGGGAGATGCTCAGTACTAGGAGGTTTTCCTTAGTAAACACTTTAATATAGCATCGTGCAATTCGTTCGTCCATTTCCGAGAGAAAAGGACGCGGACAAACGTTAGCATTTGAAAAAATGTTTCACATTACTCGTTGCATCGCGAAATGGAAATGTCACTCCGGTAAGAATATATACGGATAGTTTTGAATTTCAATCACAAAACATTTGTTAGTACGGAAAGAAAAATATCTTCTCTAGATAGATGATATTTTTAAGGACGTTTTATATAACGCGACGCGTTATGTAATAAAAATGACATAATTAGACTGACAGAATAATTTGAAACATTTTTTTTTTCATTTTAATTTACTATTTTTAAAATAATCGTATTTAAACAGATACACTATTCCACAGAGCCATAATAGTATTTTACAAAATCTTTTGGCACCGGTTTATACATAAGAAGCTGGGAGGCCGATAATAATATTGAACTATGTCATAAGTTTTTTTTTAATAATTTATAAACTCGCGTAGTATGTAAAATAAAAAAAAGATTGAGTGCTGTCAATCATAATTGAATTACAAGCAGTCATTACAACGTATTGTGCCGTGATGTGAAAGACCTGCATCAATGGTCGAGATAATGATTCTCCAAGACTCCGCCAAGTATAATACGCCCACACTTGTCACTTATTTCCAGTCATTTATTGTGAAAGTAAAAAGTAATGTAGGTGATCTATACACTATCAAAGACACAAACGATATGTTAAATATATTCAGTTTCTTTACTATGGAGATATATATTGATTGAAATACGGTGTAGTTAAGTAGAATTAAAGTTAATTAAGAAAAAACAATATTCTAACAGGGTAAAACTTCGTCTAAAACCTTCAAGCGCATTAGAATGAAAACTCCCGTTTCGTGAACATCACGCCAAAAAAAAAATGTTAAAAGTCTGTAGTAAAAACCAATGGATTACTTTTCGTACCGAAAGCATGGTTAGCTTATCAATCGATGGTGCCCTGACTCTACAAATCTGTATAGGGTAATGAACTCCATAGAAGGAATGAGGAGTATAACGGCAGTTGTATATACCTGCGTAGCTACATATTATATCCGTTACGCGCATTATCACGTAGACTTTGTCGCATTAAGCGTTGTTATCCACGTCGTCACGTCATACTGAGAAAAGCTTTCTTTTTTCATAAAAACTGTATTGAAAAAGAAAAGACTTTTACAAGCCACTGGAGACACCTACTCTTTGACAACTTAGGGTTCATTTTTTATGACTTTTCAATAATAAGATATTCATGTAACGATTTTTTTTTGTTGTTACAAAGTTGCTAAGTAATCAAATTAAACTATTAAAAAAATACTAACAAATTAATGAATACAATAATGTTTAATGCAGTTTATGGCTCGAAATAACATGTAGCGACCAGCTTACGTTAACAAAATAAATATTTTTTCTTGCTGCGTTGGTCCAAAGTAAAAAATGCTATAATAAGAATTTTATTTGGACTCGTATAGCACAACTAAAGTTGTAAATATTCAAATAATAAGACAACATTACTCTTATTTAATATTTAACCATGGAAAGGAAACTATTATTATTACATAAATAGGAAATTATTAAAATACAGGAAAATCAAATTATTTACTTAATACCGCTTTTAAGTAGCATTCATAAAATATCAAAATGTTAGATACTATCACAATACTTATTTAGAAAACGTATAAATATTTTGAACGAAGCGGACCTCAAACCCGCGCCTCCTGGACAACTTTAAAATGTAAAAAATAATATTACAATGTATCTCTTTTTACTATTAGTTATAAGTCTGTACTGTCTACATAAATTGTTTTTTTTTTTATTTAATCGTATAGCCTCCCGAGATTGATACTGAAAAGTTAAAAGATGAAAAACCAAAAATATAATTATGTATTCGTAGAGGTCAACAGATAAACAATAAGGATGTGTTTAATCTGTGTAAACTCGACTGCGCTTTAAAGGTTTATAAGTTATAATTAAATATACAGAAAATCCTTTTTTACATAAAACCATAACATAAACATAAACTACACAATCACAGTACTGCATCCGATGAGTCGATGTAAAGTAGAATTTCTACTTGTTCTAAAATAGATTTGGATTACAAAATCACGTCTGTTCTAAATCTCGACAATCTACATATAATTTATACAAAATCGTAAGTACTTTAAAGTACTTGTAGTATAATATATTATTTTTAAAATAATCTTACGTTATTAAATTATAGAGTACTTGAAGTATATGGAATTTAAGTGCCTATTTTTGTGCTTTTAATTTTATCCTAAGGCTCTCGTTTTGACGATATAAATTAACGCAATACAAAAATAAAAAAATATCTAAGCCTCCCGACTCATAATAAACTTTGGGGATATCAAATAGAATGTAGCTCGAAGAAGGAGTAGGTCGAATCAACAGCAAAGGAAAATAGGGGTACAGTAAATATGGGCTTATTTATAAATAGTTCTTCTGAGAGTGACATACGGAATCAAAAGTTTTCGATATGAAATTTCACAATATGAGAACACACACAAAGAAAAGAAGAGTTTTCAACAGAAAGTGGTGTACTGAGTGTCAAAGCCCTTCTCTGTCACTACCTATTCATCAAAATGTTATATAATTTTTTTGTACGTTACAAATAATTTAGAAAATCAAAAGGTCATACGCGGTCGTACTTTTTAATGAAAATCCAATCCATGTCTAAAACCTAAACAATTGTGTACAGGTCCCATGCCGTCTCGTTACAAAGATCATTAACCCTTATTTTATTATATTTGTAATTATTTTATGCGACACAAAGCATGAAGCTAACGTCCTAATTAACACACATTGCAGTTGTTTTTGTTGGAAAAAATTTATTTCAATAGTTTTTATAATATTTTCATGTGCAAATATTATAAAAAATGTTTTTAAAAAGATTTTTGTCGTTTGTGTGTAATAAATAAATCATAATACATCTCTAAATATATTATTTACATTTTAATTACTCAGATGATGCGTGTCTTAAATGCCGTGATTGTAGGGTAATATCAAACATAAAAAATCATACAAACACGAGTCGAGCTCGCCTACCAAGGGTTCCGTACAAAAATTGGAGCTCTCGAGCTTTTTCTGAAATTGAAGCCCACACACAGGCCTTTCAGCTGATTCCTCACTACAATCAATTTCAATTTTTGCCCCCCTTTTACGGATATTACTTTTTAGGATTTAACAACATTGTTTTTTTTCTGATCTAATAATAATAATCTAATAATACTATGCTAGCTGCCAAGTTTCATAATTGCAGGTCAACCAGAAGTACCTTATTAATTTTAATTCCCTTTATAGTGCCGATATACGCGTTTATTGCGATATAAACGGCCATACGTTTCTTTTTAATAAATATCGAAATACGATTTTTTCAGGAAATCATGGGAAGTAGATCTCAGTATATGGTTTGAATTTCAAAATGATATCTCCTAGCGTTCCTGAGATAAAGGCTCCTGACAGACAGACAAAGAGTCGAATACACAGTGATTTTATAAGAGTTCTTTGTTCCTTAATAGGTACGAGATCCTAAAAATTACATATAATCAAATTCTGCAGTTTCATTGTGTAATAAAATGCTACACTGTTCCGATATACCATAAACAATGTTTTTATATAGATTACAAGTGAATTGTGTAATGATTTAATATTTGCCTCTATGTATTTTAAGGTATCGTGAAAAATCTTGCAGCATGACACTAAAAATGCGAATCAGTTAATCAAGAAAAATTGCGCACTTAAAATTAAAATATATTTCGTTTTTGGCATTCATAATAAATAGAGTTAGTTATAAATCAGTATGTAGCAAACTCCTTGGCCTGGATAATGAAAAATATGTTACGGTATTAACTTTTATAACCGCTGAAGGTGGAATTGATTAGTTCAAATTAAATAACCTAAATGTTATCGTATATTCTGCAAATAGGAAAAGTAAGAATAAACATATACTTAAGATAAATTGTTGCAAATCGTAGTTATATTGTTATAAAAAAAAGATAACCTTAATAATTTAAATGTTTAATATTAATGGATAATCGTGGTAGAAGAAATTGGGTTCGAGAGTAACACAGTTCGGTTATAACAATTCGGATATTCGGCTATCGAAACCATGCACGGTAGATAGGTGGTATAAGGGGATGGAAACCCATACCAGCCATAAGTACGGTTGGTTGCTAATTTTTTTTTTTGCAAATTAATATAATTATACTATATTTCAAAATAAGCTTATGTATTTGTTGTAAATCATACATAACGTAATTGGAGCGTCACGCAGATACAGATAGATGTAAATCTCTGCTCGGTGTTGCCTACACTTTGAACATTATTTTCGGTTTGAGGTTTGTCCTGGCGCAGGAGCACAAATGTGTGACTGTTTGGAATCGATTCCCACTCAAGGAAAGAAAAATATTTACTATTTTCATTTCTTCGGTCTGGTAACGAGACAAAGCGTGGTGTCAAAATCCGCCACATCGCCACAAATGGCATATTTCGGCCAAATTTTATTGCCTAAGCTTCTACTTTTGATATCAAATAAGTAAATGACAAATAATAAAATTTTCATAATAGGATCTTTGAACTATACTTTCATGTAACTTCACCGGCTTTGAAGTTTGATCCCTGTAATGGCTGTGCTGTGTAGAGACCTTCTACTCAACCTTATTTTTACGAAAAATGTGTTAGGATAAAAGACACCATAATAAAATAACCCTACACAGCCCCTATCCTTATTCAATGACGCTGTTACAATTATTTTTTTATGTTTGATTAAATTAAATATTCTAGAACTTAGTGAAATGTGTCGAACAACAACAAAATATATATTAAAGGACTCAAAATCAACAGTATTCAAATTAATTATTCATACTCAAAATCACGTAATTTATAAGCATAATACAAAAAAACGTCTGAAGTCTAGACGAAATACATGTTTTCACGAACATATTCTGTGAAACAACTTTCGTTTTCAATGAAATTTTATTTTTATTTGTATATTCCATGCAAAGATGAAATTTATGGTCTGTTGTTTTTTTATTCAGGCTAATCATAATGTATGTAATAAATTACTTAAAAATGTTAATAGTTGGTAAATTACTGAAACTTTTTTACGTTAACTTAACCTACGTTTTTTTAGGGCAGTCCAGTAAATTATATCTAAATATTCCACTTAAAATATATATATATTTTATTTTATTAATTTATTTCTATTACCCATACCTCTGACATAGTAAAATATACAATAAAAATGACGTATTTCACCTTGAAATGACCCTGCCTACACACAAAACTCACTTCTTTTGTCTGTTTAACACAATGCCATTCCCTGTTAAAAGAGAATGTTTTAGACATTGGCCGAATATAAACTATAAGGGGTAAAAAATTAAATATAGATCATTTAAAAAATTAAGCATTTTTTCAGTATCCATATTTTCGGAAAATAGATAGTTTCCTACAACTTTACAATATAAGTTATTGAAATCATTACTAAATATCCTATTGTCTTTTCAGATGGATAAAAAGCTTATGAGTAGACTGTAGATATCAAGACAAAGGACGATCGACTCGATGGTCACGAGCCACATCGATCAACATAGTGGCTTTTATTATCTTTGTGGGGAATATTCGGAAATATCTTTTAATATTTGGCCAACATTACAAAAATAAATATTTAACATACCTATAATATTACACTATGTACCAAAAGCATCTACATTTTATTAAAGTATAACTAAACATTTCATAACTTTTCAATAAAATATTCAGGTAAAAAATATTTTATTTTTACCCAACCGACACAGTGACTTCAATTATTATTTACAATTATTATTTATATATAAAGTCGTTTCCCACTATTATACATAAAATCTAGTATCTATTAAAATCTTGTATGTAACATTGTTTATTTCAAAAGGACAAAGCTCAATTGAGTAAGTACATAATGAATACTTTTAATAATATTATACTTCTAAGATGATATTTCTATGTATATCTAGTAGTAAAAAAAAAAAAATAATCGGATTCTCGCTTTATTACAGCAGGGTAGGTAGAGGGAACCTAGTGGTAATACATTCCGTTCCCCACTTTCTGCCAAATTCTGGAGGCATTGCGCTTTGAGTGGTGGAACCCAACGCCGCGCTTTGCCTTTACACCAGAGCAAAGAAATGGAAATATAAATTTTAAATAAATATTTCATTTCCTCGAGTGGGGATCGAACCCACAACCAGTAGCGTTCATAGTAAAACTTCATGGCCCTCCAACACGACTTCCGTATATTAGTAATAATTAATATAATATAAGAAAACAGCTCATAGTTATGTTTAATGCTATATATATTCCGTCATGTTTAAGTTAAATACACACAGGTTTCTAAAGAAACAAATTGATGTGTCTATAAGTAACTATAAGTAACATTAAATATTGACTTTCCTTCCTACTTAATCATACTAATATTATAAATGTGAATGTTAATCTGTTTGTCACGCTTTTCTCACCAAAACTACTCAACCGATTATCATGAAACTTTTTACACATATTCTTAGAGATATATAAGAAAGGACATAGGATAATTTTTATTTAAATTAAAATATTTATTATTCTAAAAAAAATATAACAAAAAATAATACAAACCGGCGACACCACGTTTGAATCTCTAGTAATAATATAAATGTGAAAGTTTATGGGGGTGAATGTTTGGTCCACTTTCAAACTACTGAACATATTTAGATAAAACTTTATACGAATATAACTTATACGTAAGAATAATACTTAGACTATATATATAATATAATTTTAAATGAGCGCAGATGTGTTTGGTTTGCTACATGAAATTTACAAAGATATAATGGAAGTCTGATTTAGAAATTTGTCACATATGTAATCAATGCGCAGACTATTAAAAGTCAAAGTTTGAAAGCTTTTGACAAAAGATCAACTGTTTAAAATTATGATAACTTACATCTTTGAAGAAAATTACAATGAAAAATATAGAGCATTGAGGCCAGTTGTGGCGCAAGGGTACAAATATGCATGTAACATGACAGATTATGGTTTTGATTCTCACTGGAAGAAATGTAATATGTAATTTTATTTATCCTCGCTCTGGTAATGACAAAAAATGCATGGATGTCTTGACTCAAGGTTTTGTCTCTCTCTGTCATCCTAACTATGTGCAGCATAAAAAATGAAACTAAGAAAATGTTATTCATAACACACTAACTTTTATTTAACAGTTTTAAAATTTAGCTATGATTTTAATATTATTATAAAATTACTCATTCAAAAACATTGAAATCAAAAATTAATAATGGTGATTTATATCAAGTCAGGAGATATGTGAGAAAAATAATTTTGAGACTGTTGTGGTTCAGTGTCACAGCACCAGAATTTAAATGAGACAGTTGTAAGTTTGATATTCCCATTCTGGAAAATGAATTATTTTAAGTATTAACAGAGTGAGGATGCTATTGTAACAAAAAACAAGGTCCATAGCTCAACACACAATACAGTCTCCAATTTTGGCAGAAAGTGGAGAATTAAATGTCTTAGCAGGTAAGGTTTTCAAACTGAACACAAATATTCTTAGAGGTGACTACTACTTTTGGAGTTAAAATTTGAATTAAATAATGCCCCTCAACAATATTTTTTAAGCTTCATGCCTTATCCATAGCAGCCAGAAAGAATGGAGCATCATGTGCAACTATTTGATTTTGTAATATATGAATGAATATCTTACTTAATATATAATAAAAAAGCTAACAAATTAAAATATTAATAATAATAAATATCTACAACAATAAATTTGTTTTTTTATTTGTTAGACTTGTGTTATTTATTTGAATGATTTAAGAATACTTGCAGGAATTGCTAAAAGTTTAATATAGCTGTATACTTTTACTGATTCTCTGAACTCACTTATCACTTTTATATAATTAATTGTTATTTGAAAGAAAATAATTAGTGAATATTATTGAAAATTAACTTTTTCATAAGTAGGTCAGTCTTACAGATTTGTTTTCTATTAATATTGACATATATCAAAATATATACGAATTTTGTACTGATGACACTCATATATAATGAAACCAATGAATTCACACGTAGTCAAGACAAATTTTGCTTGCGATCAGTCACTTCTCAATAAGAGAAAGGAGATGGCACAAAATATAAACAAAAAAAATCCTTATTAATTAATTGTAATGTTCAAGTTAATAAAATAATTACCTTATCTCCTGGAATGTTTTTGGCCGACATGGTGCGTCACCTTCCAGTCCCTTTACCCGACGTCGTCTTGAGGACGATTTCTCCAAAGAAAGGAGCTCAATGTTGCTGCGGCAGCCCAGCATACGACACAAAACACTTCACTTTATCAATCACTCGACCATCATCACAGATAGAACGTCGCATTAAAACTATAAACACAATAACCGAGCCATCTTTTGGCGTCGTAATCAGCACAATTTCCCATTTAGATTCATCGGTACAAATAATTTTTCATATCACAACACACAAACACGGCGACTGACAGAAGCAAACTTGATTGAGGTTGACGGAAAATGGCGAGGGATAGTTGCTGCTTCCCCTCTCGTCCCCCGTGTGTATTCTATTTACTAGTCTGTAAGGCTAGCCACAAGATGGCAGCATTTGGAGCCTTTTTACGAACGGTTTTTACAAATACAAAACGTTAGTAATTTAGTTAGCAAAACGTAATATAGATGTCATTAAATTTATTTTATAGACATGATATTTTTAATATAAGAATAATGTGATTCATTACTAAAACATTTTTAAATAGTTTATTATTAGAAGAATTTTATTCGCTTAATATTTTGTAAAACAGTAAAATCTTAAAAATTTTATATCAAAATTCTTCAAATAGCTATCATAATTATTAAGACATAATAGTAAATAAAATAACATTGGTATTACTAACATATGATGTACATATTTAATTACAACATTTAAAATAAAAAATTACGTACATACGTTACCAGAATTATTATAACAGTATATGAAAGTTATGTACCCGGTAGTCTGTTTATAATAAAGTTAAGTACATATAAGGTACAATTTTGCATAAAGCAAAATAAAATAATATTATAGTTACTTTCAAAGCCAAAATTATATTTTAATATAAAAATATAATATTTGGTTTTAAAGAACTGTAACTGAATTATAAATTTGAAATGGCAACTTTTAGAAAATAATGTAAGCAAGCTTCGGTAGGTACGCCACTGCTCGTGTCTCATTCGCCGCCGTCGATTTTCAATTCGCAAAATGGCGGATGGAGGCGTGGATATAGATTTATACGCCGATGATATTGAATCTGATTTTAATAGACAGGTAAGTAATATTTTTCTTTATAAATGTTGTTATATTCCAAGTAACAATAGCAAAACATTTTTTAAGTGTTAAATATATTAATAAGTTGTGTAATGACTCGGCTTTCAGGATGATTTTGGAGGAGAGAATGTCGACCTGTACGACGATGTTATAGCAGCACCGGCACCGAAGCCTGATGATGATGGACCACCAAATTCAGTGTCTCAACATCCTCATCCTCCAGAAGAAACCAACGGGGCTGCTCCTTACCACAACAACTCTTCCAACCACGGACATCATGGCCGCCGCTTCCAACTTTACGTCGGCAACCTTACCTGGGTTTGTACCTGATTTTCTTTATAGATTAATATGTAAATATAGGATTTACACTTATTCAAAAATTATTCAAATATCTGTTACTGCAGTAAAACAGATATTTAATAGGACAGCCATCTTGTGATTAAAAATATGACAACTTAAATTCGTATCGATTTTTCTTAAGGTTTTAAAAATACAATATTTTTCATACTTTTTTGTTTCTTTTGTTAATATCACCATTACCATGTACTTGCACTACACATACTAGTACTGTGATCATGGTAGATGGCAGTCCTATGTTTAAATGGCCAAATGAAGTAACACTTATCACAAATTAATAACAATTGTATATTATGAAAAAAATATTTTAAATAATTAATTTTTAATACTAATATTGTTTTGTAACATTAAATTGTATCATTTGTACTACAATAGATAAAATTATTACAGTTTAAAAACATAATATTGTTAAGACAATTTTTGTTAGTAGCTCCAATCAATGCTTTAAATAAGAGGATTTAGTATTAGTTTTTTGTGTTAGCTTTTATATTAAGAACTGCAACTTTGTAGATTTAGAATTTGATGTTTTGAAATTGTTTACAATGTAAATCCAGTGTTAATATAGTTATTCAAGTAAACATGGTATATAAATATTTGTTATCACTATAAAGATAATTTATGTTACAAGACAGTATGCAGTGTCAATGTTTGAAGTTTTCATTTGGTTATTTGTTTATTGGTAGATATGTTCCATTTTGTTTTATATAATATCCATATAAAACATTTTGGTCATTTTAATATATAAAAAAATATGTTTGGCTATACATATATTTAATTAAAAAGCTATTTGAACCACAAATGACTGATATAGCAACATTATCCTTTTATATTATGGGTCTTTATATATTATTTATATATAGGTATATCCTATATATAAAGAGTTCAAATTCATATTTACATTAGTTAAATGGATAGAACACTGTTATTAGTGATGTTAACCGATTACAAAATTTGTCATCAGTTATTTTAGGTTATTTAATGTAAATAACTGGATATTCTCCAGTCTAGATTAGTTAAATTTGTAATGTAAAATATATAATTTTTGATTAAAAAGTTATTAATAATTGATTTTTCACTTTGTAATTTTTTAATTTTTAAGTAATTGCACAAGATTATCAGCATACTGAATGAATTAATTCAATATTTTGAACACATAATACCCTTAACACTTATTGAAGTACTAAAGAGTGTGTTTGTTAGATTAGATTGTGATGATAGAAATTTATTAACTATAGCTTCATGTTTGTGGCAGGCAGAACCTAGTGTTGAAATCTGGAATTCCCACATACTGCTCAACTTTCATAACATTGTGTTGAGTTGTAGAACTCATTGTTTCACTACCAGAGAATTCAACTCAGTGTAAAAAAAAGTATAGGTACAAATTACAAGTAAAAATAATAGTAAATTTTGTATTGATTTTTCAAATATTAAATCTATTAGTATATGATGGTTAAATATTTTTTTTTTCAGATAATAATGTAACTGGTTAACATTGCTAACTCTTATTGTGTAGTAAAATGTAGAAATAGAAAGTTATGTTTAGGCATAGTCGGCAAGTAATTATACTATGGAAATGGGTAACTTTTTTGTTTTTTATTTTTGTTTTGTGATTTTCATAGCTAAGTTGGGGTAAGCATAACTAAACTTATAATGGTGCTATATCAAAATATATATAGGCAAAAACAAGCGAAGTTACATTTTTTACTAGATTAGTTTATTAAATAGTTTTTTTTTATACAGACACAACATTCTCAGTAGGCAATGATATAATAAATAAATTGTAGTATAACTTTATTTTTAAAATCTTATGTATATACATAAACTATACAGTTTAAGGTTTATTCATGAAAGCTTATTTTTGCTGTAATATTTATAAAATATTGATCTCCATAATTTTTTCATTCTTTTTTAAAAAATATTTTGTTATCGTATCAAATTACTAATTATTTACAAGGAATTTTAGTTTTTATTGAACATTTATCCCATTTGAGGCCATCCATAAAGCATGTCATGTGTTAAGGGGTAGGGAGAGAGTAGACAGTGTGACATTTTGGGACAAGATGTGGGGAGTATAAATTTCTCTGACATCATGTTTCAAAATATAATATTTGATTAGTAGAAATTGATGTGAACGAAAATAATTTAAGTTTCTGTTTTAATTTAGTAATTTCTATGTGTAAAATTGCAAAATATGTGATGTTACACTCGAAAGTTTCACAAATGGGATCATTGTGAGAACGACTAGAGAAAGTTAAAAAAAACATGTAATTGAGATACATATAAAAAATTAGGAATTAAAACAATATGAACGAGTGCACTTCGCAAATTGTAGATTATGGTTAATTTTGTTTTAACATTTTAGTTCACATATAATTTTTTATACAAAATTTGGAGATATTTATTTATTTATTAAATAACATAATTTGTTATGGGTTGTATAAATCATTTTTATAAATGTTATGATATTGTTAAAATAAGTTATCAAATGTAATATTTTGGTATATATATATAGTTTATTTTTTCATATGTTTTAATAGGCTTACCTTGTTTTCTTTTAGTAGAAAGGTTAGTGTGATAATATTTTTTTACATGTTTTATACAAACCTTAACATGAAAGTAAATATCTCTTAACCATGTCATTAATATGTAAGTGTTAAATCAGGATGAGCATTGGATGATGTTGAGTATGATTGAGTGTTGTGATTAATGAAAGATCTATTATTGTATATATTTATTTATTATTTCATTTTATTCATATTATGCTAGCATATATTTTACTACACAATTTGTCTTTAATAAATGATATATTCTAAAGAAATGTTCATTACATTTCTAACTCTTATTTTAATACTAATTTACAGTTAAAAAACTATTTGGCATTAATATTTATTATAACAAATAAACGTGGACTCTAAAATTCTAGAATTGCTATAAAATAAAAGAATGAATTATACTTTTACTAATTCATTATATCTGGAATTTTAGAAATTATCTTAAACTATGTTTAAAATAATATTGAATGTTTACAAATATGTATATTGTCAATTCTGTTTTAAAAGATGGAAATGACACACTTGTTTTACTACAATGGAGGTTAAAAACATTGTTTTCGTTTTATATCATTTTATCTATTTTTTTAAACAGCTTTTGTTTCATAATCAGAATATTGGGACAAATCGCATGCTATTATAAAGACTATAAAATGTGCACCAAAATTCTGATTAACTTATTTTGACTAACATTTTTTTCTATCAGGTTAATGCAAGGTAAGATATCTTTAAGCTTGTAACTGATTGTAGTATTGTCGTAATACCGTACATTGACTTATAAGTCTTTGTGTGTATGAATAATTTCTGCGTGTTATATTCATTTTATTGTATATGCGTTAACTTTATTATAATAATTTCCATTATAACAATCGTTTTTAATTTTGAATAACTTCGGTGATTTTATTTAGACGAAATGGACACCATACAATCTTTGTAATATCCGCTGTTTTTAGGTGTCGTTAATTATTATTTTAATGTAATTAACTATAATTAATAAGTTTACGTTATTCCTGTATCATAATGCGCTCTCATATATTTGACTATTTATTGGCTTGTTCGTAATCACGCGGTCTCTGTAAAAGTTTACTTAAATATATACACTGCTTCAATTTATGTGGCAATAACTATCTGTACTCAAATATAATGATGTAAATATTTAATTTTAAAAAATCATTGTATCGAAAATTCTAGAGTTCCTTTGTTTCTCATGTTTGATCATATAAAATATGAACATAAATTGTATAATTATAAACACCGAATAATTATAAATATTGTTCTACTAATATCGTGTTACTACAATATAACACGAACAAATCGACATTTTAATTCTAAAGATCCTAACATGAAATGTTAATGTGAATAAGATTTTGTTACTTCTATAGAATTGTATTATTCTTTCTTCGTTGTTTGTTTGATGAACCAACTCCGTTTATTTTGTCCAATCTGTTTAATTGCAGTATACTGTACGACTGCTTTTCTATAATATCTATATATCATTAACATGACAATGAAAAAACATGTGATATGCAAATAAAAGTCTGGTTAAAAACAAAACTGTTTCCTTTCGACCCAACGGTTTCCTTGTCGGAAAAAAATAAATTTGCTTAAAAATAATACCTATAAAAAACCAATATGAAAGTACTGAAAGCATGTATGAATGTTTCGTTGAGTAGTTGTGAATAATGATAACAATGCGTAAATGTAGGTTTTCGTTTAAAGTTTGATACATTTTAAATATTCAATCGCGTAAACGCTTACATAAATAAAATTATGAGCGCCTAAGCGTAACAAAAATCGAGGTATGCGACACAGGCACTGATGGCACAGTCAAGTATGTATTTTGTATTTCGCTTCGCTTTGCGATGTAGCGTTTCCCTGAGTTTTGGCTACATGTTCCAGTGGGCGACTGATCAAGACATTGCTAACGCGATCGCAGATATCGGCGTAACCGACTTCCAAGATGTCAAGTTCTTCGAGAACAGGGCAAATGGCCAATCCAAAGGGTTCTGTGTCATTTCGCTCGGTTCTGACCAGTCCATTAGAATGGTAATGGAACGACTTCCTAAGAAGGATATCCACGGTCAGCACCCCGTTGTTACGCTACCAACTAAACAGGTAATTAATAAAAACAATCTGACAAGATTATATTTTAAAAATAATAAAACTAATGGATTTTTCTAGCGCAGTAGGAACTATGTATGATGATTGTGGATTCAAACTCCACTTGTGAGAAAACAAAGATAACATGCGGCTAGCTTTAAAACTAGTGGAATGCTAAGTGAAATTACTAAAATGCGATGAAGGAAAAGATAATTTATTCCAGAAGATGCGTAGAAATGTACTGATAAAATAATATCAATTAAAGATTCACAATATACATAGATTTATAAAAGACATTACACTATTCGAAGAAATTCGTATGTAGCTGGTAGTTAATACATAGTTATTTGATAAATATTCATATAAATTCATTATCTGACAAGTCTGTAAAGAACGTTAAATAAATCTATAGTACATACACAGTAATAAACAAAAGCTCATAAGCGATCAGCGATATAAACCAATATTGATCTTAAAATAACAAGATTTTAAATAATTTATATTTTGTTTTTAGGCACTCAATCAATTTGAAAGTCAATCCAAGACGAGGTCGACTCCACCAGGACCAGGCAATCCAGGAATGAGAGGTCCTCACCCTGGGGGCCCACCTGGACCACATCCTGGTGGTAAATATCAAACTTATGTTTTTTTTTTTTTATGGAAAAGACACGGCAAACGAGCGTGCGGGTCACCTGATGGTTTATTTTACATTGTTACATGATTACATGTATTTTTTGTAAACCTTTAGTATATAAAATAGGCATGATGACAGATTTTGAGAAACTGTTCTATAATGTAGAAAAATATGTTATAATTACAAGGATCGATCTTCAAGATGCCGTTTTTATTCGTAGACATAAAAATCATAACAGAAAGCGATGTCTTAAGATCTCTGACTAGAGAGCGGTTTATAAATACGAGCCTTCGTATGAAAAAATATATATGTATTTATAATATATATTTAATTTATGATGATGTCGTCTGTGTAATTGTCAATACCTTTTAGCCCAAGATCCCAGGGCCCCCAGACCTACGTCATTTTAGCAAAGCTGAAATTTTGGGGACTACTAGTCTAATATGTAGTTATGACAGTATACGTAGTCAGTCACTAACTTGAAAGTGGGACCCTTTCTGTCTTGGAGAAATTGAGAAAAGAGGATGATTGAGCCATCGGATTGATCTGGGTGCTTATAAGTCTTGAATAGTCCGTAAATATTATTTGTAAAATTAAAACTTGTTGGTGTAACGTAGTTTGCTCCAACTTTAAACAACCTTTAGGACGTCTGGCAGGAGTAAAGGTCCACGTAAAGTAATGTACCACGTAATAATAAATGTACATTTTTTACATTATTCTTAAATATATATAAATACGAGCGTTTCTACTTTAACTAGGTGAGCGTGTACATTAAATTTTGCTACCTCCGAAAGGTACCGCACTCAAAATATTAAATACGCACAAGTCCTAACTACATATTTATCATCTTAACTACTTAAAATTTCAGCTTTCCTAAAATTACGTAGGTCTGGGGGCTACAATACAAAATATCAATTCGTTCGTTTACCGAGACATGTTGTCAATCGCGCTGTTTGTCGTTCATCATTACCCATAATGGCTTGCCGTATTTTTCTAAATTGTTTTTGATTTTTCTAAATAGTTGTTAATCCGATACTTAATAATTAAATAAATTCTTGTTTTGGAATTTATTTATAGGGCTTCATTAATTAAATGCCTTCATGCCTCTTTAAGATAATATGATTAATAGCAGACTTTAGTTTGTACAAATTTTACGTATTTCCGGTATCTAATACCAAATATTAAAAAAACCGGCAGCCCTATATTTTTTCAAATAAATGACATACTAACAACGTATAGCAATGCGTCGTTCCCCAGAGTTCTTCGGAGGGGGCCCGAGTGGGCCGGGCGGGGGTCCCAACGGGCCGCGCATGATGATGGCAGGCCCCGGCCAGCTACGCCCGCCCCCCGGCCCGCACGGCCCACACCACATGCCGCAGCACCAGGGCCCCCCACCTCACCACATGCAACACCAAGGCCCCCCGCCACACCAAGGTCCGCCGCAGCATAGGCCTCCAATGCAGGTATATAAAAATGATGTTTATTATTTAATTGCTTTAGTTTCACGCTTTACTCTTACCACTGTGGGTAAAACGAAGTGCCAAACAGCCTCTGCACATGTCTTGTCTCCATTGATGATCAATACTAATTTCACACATGCGTGTTTTTTCTTTGTTATTATAATTATTTTAAATTAATTCATTACTTATACATTTATTTATATGAGTATATTTCGTAAATTAATTATTCATTGTACATCTGTATTAAGATTTTTGTAGCAATGAGCAATGAGCGATGAGACATTTGTTATGATTTTTCCTTTCTCGCAGATTTATGTGTTACGTACGTGCTTTAAGTTCAAAACTTTTTTAAGCTTTGTTACTCTTAAAGTATAGTCTAGTTGTCGCCCGCAACTTTGCATTATCATCGAAAAAAACCTCTAGTTTTATTATATCTGTATAGATCAAGATCATGCTCTCATTATTTATACTTTTCTATTTAAGTACTTTCATTATTTTTATTATATTGTTTCATTTTTTTACTACCCAAATTAAGTATTATTCATAAGCAGCTTTATGCTTTTCGGGATTAGATTCAATGTTGATAATTTTATGATTTTCACTATGCTACGCCTCCATACCATTCCGCACGTTTACATTTTTTACTGTTATGGTTTTTGAATTTTTGCCATAAATATAAAGTCAACAATCTTATAAATTTATATATTTACACATTACTCTATGTAAAATTTTCATGTAACTTCATTTGAAAGAGACTTTGTTGTTCTTAGTAAAAGGTAATCATATTTTTAACAATATCAATTTAATTCAATTACATGTCTTTCTGACATTTTAATATATTCTTTTCTTCCTTTATTTTCTTAATTTAAATATTGATTTATAACACTAATATATTACATTTATTTCATGAAAGGCATTTCTGGACTACTTGGAAAAGGTGATTAAAATCCTTTTTAACATAAGTTATTGTAATTCAAACATTTTTATTTTTGTTGTTATTATTTATGTACAGAGCGTACATATAATTAAGAGTGTGCTCAGTCTTATTTTAAATGCCCATTGTTATTTTCAATGACAATTTTCAAAAATCTAAAAAAATATCTGACATATCTATAAAATGTGATTATGTTTGATGGTGTCCAATCAATATTAAAACGTGAAACCATAACAGCACTCATTTAATTATTTAATATTTTAAAAGAAATTTATGGAGGTCAGACAGTACGATACGAAAATGCTTCAATCATAACTATCATAATCTGCTTAAAATACTACTAGAAATATAATTCATCGCAGAGGCTTTGTTCACTAGATTTTCTATATCTACAAGAGGTATTTTAAATATATATGCAATAGTAATTAAAAACTTTAAATTTTGAACTTAGCTATAAATAGTTACTTGATGTTTTTTTAATTTTATTATTCTCTTTCTGAGTGAACACTGCACTGCACATTATATAACCTTACAAAACAATCGAATTACTACATTAAACCACCCTTACATCCCTAGTTCCAAGGCCCACCACAAATGCAGCGCGCACCCGGCGGTCCCGGAGGACCCGGCGGTCCAGGGGGCCCCGGTGGCCCGCCAGGCCCCCCCAACCGGGGCCCTGAGTGGCCGCGGCCACATCATATGCAGGCTCCCCCCGCGCAGTACGGGCCCCCGCAGCACCAGATGCCGCATCAAATGCCGCCACCGCATGCTGTGAGTCTTTTACCTTCGCGCTGTATATCGGTAGGCCGAGGGAACCTAGATCTTATTGGTTTCCTCTTCCTTTTCCTAATTTTTCTTTTTTTTATTTTCTCTTTTTTGGAAATTTTATAAAATAACAATTTTCATTTAGTTAATAATAATCAGCTTAACCTGGTCTTAAGTCCGCCCTTTCCGTCGATTTTTAAAGGCATTGCGTGTTAAGTGGCGGAACTCAACGCCGCGCTTTGCCTGGACACCAGAGCAAAGAAATAAAAATTTAAATAAATAGTTGTTTTCCTCGAGTGGGGATCGAACCCACAACCAGTCGCGTTTACATTCACACTTTGTGTCATTGCGTCACAACTAACCTCATAAGTGTAGTAGTACTTATTATCATAAATAAGGTAGGCCCTTTTAGTTAAAAGTATTAAAGTGTCATTTTATTTGTTTAAGTGATGGTACTGTAGATCCTGCCTAAGTAAAAGTCTTTTTCTAATCCATTCCATATTTTTCTATCCAGGGCCAATCATATATTCTGCATCCAATATAGTCCCGCTACCAAGATGATGACATTTGCCCACTTCCGTCTGGGCTGCTCTTTCCACTTGATTCATTCCATTTTGTTATTCCAATTGTCCAACATCTATTCCTATATCTAGGGGAAGATTGACTACATAGAGTCTATCAACTATCTTCTCTCTCTCTCGTTTATACCACACATTCCTCATTAATTTTTCTTATGTTATATAAACGTTCCGTGTTCCCCTTCTCAGCCGCCCGGCCAAGGCCTGCCGCCGCCGCACCACCAGCTGCCGCCGCACGCGGGCCCGCCGCGCCCCGCGCTGCCGCAGCACCCAGGTAACTTGTTTGGTAATACACAATTTTTATACTTTGTATGCTGTGAATGATGAGCATGATGGGGGTTTATTGAGGTATAATATGTTTACTAACATGTATAATGTATATTTCTAGTTATATGTATGTTTTTTTTTTTAGTTTAGAGCTCTCACATATATATTAAGGTGGACAGTAATAAAGTAATATAATATATTAAAGACAATGTGTTGTGTGTTTTTTTCGTGAGTGAAGAAATGAAAACAATTTCTGGAAAATATTTCCCAAATTTGAATTGAATACACAATAATGATATTTAAAGTCAATCACTGGCCCATCATAGACTAATTAATATATTGTATATAATATTATGTGCCTAACCTATTAACCTATGTCTGTCTGTATTATGATATAACTTTATAGTATTTTATGTGATATGTCCGCCGAGCATGAGAAGTATAGGAATATTAATAAGATACTAAGAGACTAATTGATACTATTTGGTAAATATTAGGCATTTGGAGGTATTATTTTTGTACTAATTGCATGTTGTAGCACTAAGTGTACAATTTTTTTTGTGTTGTTGTAATTATTTACCAAAAG
>DWAP01000109.1:0-29653 GCA_018230625.1 Heliconius eleuchia | reverse complement strand
AAATATAAATTTGTTATTACTTGAATTATTCAAATTATGTTAAATATTTTACCCTACTTACCTATAGCTATGTTATAACTATGAGCAGTTATATATTTCAGGAGATCTTACGTCTAATATGCTGGACACGGGAATAGGTGAAATTCACACAAAAAGAGTTGCAAAACAGCTAGCAGCTGCATTGGAGCATCTCCATCAAAGAGACTTAGTACATCGTGATGTTAAACTAGATAATATTCTTATATTCAAGTCTGATTTTTCAAGAATAAAATTATGTGACTTTGGAGAGACAAGAAGAGCACAATCTGTTGTAAGAAGAAGGAACGAGTGGCTGCCATATTCACCACCCGAAGTGTTACGTCTGTCAATGGACAGCAGTTACAAGTAAGTGATGGACAAAAGTTTAAAATCATAGCTACTATTGTCGCTATTTTTAAGTTTAAGCTGTATTTATTTTTATTTATCTGATATTTACTATACCTAAAACGTAAATGAAACTTCTTTCCGTTCATTTGTGCTCACAACAGTAAAGACCCAACGTTCTCAGATCTTTATTTATAACGACATAGATTTTATGTACGTGAACATCTAAAAATATATATATATAAAGAGATTGCAGTCTAAAAATATTTATTATTTATTCTTTTTTCTAGAGCGTTAATAACCCATGATGTATGGCAGTTCGGCATAGTCATATTTATTTGTCTTACGGGATGTTTGCCTTGGCAAAAAGCAGCATTCGATGATCCTAGATATTTAAGGTAATAATATTTCACATTGTGTGTACGGGTGTATTACAAAACATAACAAAATTATATATAAATTTCAATCATCTCATTTATTTTTTATATTTCAAAACGTTCATTTGCAATGTTTTTATTTTAAGCTATTATAACTGGTATAGCAGCGCTAATCCGTTAAAAAGGCAGCCTAAATTGTGGAAAATGGTTTCTTCAAAAGCTCAAAAAATGTTTAAAAAGTTTGTAGAGCCAAGAATAGAAAAGAGAGCAACCAATTTCTCGGAATTATCGCGATACGCCGATGACAGGTGGATGGCAAAAGGATATACGGATCGAATTGGTGAGTTAAAAATATCGCTTATTCTATATTAAAAATTTTAAAAATGTCTGGGCTAGAGACTAAATAATCATATTTTATATTGCTATTGAATCAAAATTATATATTAAAAATAATTTTCAAAATGTATAAGTTCATATCAAATAATTAAATATTATTTACAGTTAGTCACTTTTTATTACTTCTTATCTTACAGCGGGTGGAGATATAGATGAACTTTGCCCATCTATGTATAGTTTTCATAGTGATCCAAATGAAAAAAATACATTATTAAAGCACTTCAGAGAAAACGGCGTCGAAATTACAGTTGATCGCCATGCGAAAAAACAAAGGATTCGCGAATGGATTCAAAATAGTGTTATAGAAGAAGGTGATGAAGAAGTATGTATTTTTTATATCTAGTGATGAATTTTGTTTAATATTTAGTGATATTTAATTTAATTACAATCTATTTATTTTTTTAATATTTTTTTTTACAGGAGGAAAGTATTCATGAGCCTAGCATATATGATGATAGCGATGCAGAGCTAGAACATAGATCAAGACCTCATCCAATCGATGAAAGTCACAGAGTTACTCTTCGTTATGACACTGAAAAGCATATTAACCCTAGAACAGGAGAAACAATCGACGGAATCAATCGATCCAGTAATAAAAATCCCTTGTCTTATGATGTCCAAAATATAGAACCCGTAGCACCAGCAAATGTAATAAGAAAATATGGCGTCAAAGACGAATCGACTTACCACAGTTCCAATAAAGACAGTGCTTATGGATCCATGGAAACCTCTAATAATGATACAATACATAAATCAAACAGTAAAAATACATTGCAATCAGATAAATCCAATAACTCACGATCAAGATCATTGAGTGCAATATCCCTCCAAAACACAACGCCAGTGTCTTCTCACGTTCAAAGGTTTCAAAAAAGTGAAGAAGTGTTTTCCAAAGAATTGGAAAGTATGAAAGGAAGTACATCAACACTCCATTCTACAGGAAATTCTTCAAGATCAAATAGTCTTCATGTTACTCGCAATGGTTCACTTGAAAGTGCAAGTCCAAATGATATCATAGAAAACGACGCACCAAGCACTTCAAAATCTAATCCGGTTGTCACTCAAAATGGTTTTAGTCCAGGTCAAAAACCTAAAGAATCAAATAAAAATAACAATCAAGCATATATTTCAATGAAAAATTCCGTGTACGAAAACGTGGGCAGTCGAAATGATTCCCTAAGAAACAGAAAACCAGAAAATAATTTTGAAGGTAGTCAGCCATCAGATAGCCCTTATACGTCTATGTTAAACATTGTGCAAGGACAAATTAAAATAAATCCACATTCTAATGAAACCAATAGAAATGTAGTCAATGTGTCAGTAACACGAGTAAATCAAACTAAAAAACATTAAAATTGCTCAATTAAAATAATTTTTAAGATCCAAAATGTTTGTAATTAATTATTCTGAAATCGCAATTGTAATATAAGATATATGTATATTTTATACATGGAAAAAAAATAATGCAAAAAAGTAAATTTAATGATTACTTGTCGAATAATTAAATGACTGTTGGTAATAAAGTGGTACACACTATGTTAATTTATCAGTTATTTTTTAAATACTATTAATAATAATACAAGACAAAATATTATATCGTGTGTTGTTTATCGTTTTTATTCTTTCTTTTTTTCCTTAATTTGTAATTAAACCTATACCCGCTATATTTTTGCCCGAACGGTTGAGAGTTGGGACTCGTATGAAAGTTCACATAAATAACAATAAACACTGTGTCCTATTATATATATTATAATAAAATTATATATATATTTATTTGTTATTGTTATAAAAATAAAGACATCCATTACACAATGTAATTTACTTTTTAAAATATTTGTTTTTTAAAATTCCTACATAAAATTAGCCCTATATTTATATTTTAATATAAATATTATCAATAAAAACAAGAAACTATTTAGCATTCCGTGTGCAAGTGCCGAGCCTGTAATATAAAGTGACACCTGTAGCTGGAATTTCACTAATTATACAATGCCTACGAACTTTGAACTCCAAAGTCAGGCATTGCATGATTGCTCCAAAAAAATGAGAAACGGAAGTATTATAGTGGGAAAGATGTATATTAACACTAGGTTCTCAGGTTCCCTTTGCCTATCCTGATATGTCCGGGATACAGTGTGAAGATAAAAAATTGATTCGGAGTTATAAATTAATTATTATGTTGTTTAATAAGGAAAATTTCTGCTGTGCCACAATTATTATTAGTTATACTACTTATATAATAAGATAAATGAAAATGTATAAATTTGTTTATTATTATTATATTTTTAATATTTAAATTTTCGAACATTATTATTTGAATTTGAATTGAATTTGAATTTCCAATCCTAACGCAAAATTTACTTCAGATACGTTGGAATCGATTAATTTATCAAACTATTCGTCTATCTAACTTAGTCTATTTTTTACATCAAAATATTAAATAAGATACCTTACTGCTTGTTACAATGTTTTCATAAAACAAGTAGAATTCACCTATCGAAGTTCATGTGGAGCTTTGATAGGTGAAGGAAGCCCTACATCAGAACTAGATGCCTGCTCCCCTCCAGCGTTGTCAGAAGACAAAGAAGCCACTCCTAGTAGAAAGACAACCGGCACTCCTAGTAGAAAGACTACCATATCTTAAGAAAAGTTTTCATTCAAATCACATTTAAGTCTAATAAGAAAGATTAATAATAAATTTTAAAAAAGTATCGGTGTTGGGGGAACCAACACATCTCCGACGTCAAGAATAAACTCAACCGCAACATCGGATCTTATAAATCACTAACTTTATCAAAAACTCATTCAAAGTAAGTATATGAAATGTGCTGGTTACAGACTTTTTAAAATATCAATATAAGTGTATATTCACCGAACCATTTATAATCTAAAAATTAAATCAAACTTAAATCAGCTTCACACTATATCCCACACATAGCAAGGTAGGCAGAGGGAACCTAGTGTTAAGACACTCCGTTACCCACTTCCCGCCGAGTTGTGGAGGCATTGCGTGTTAAGTAGCGTAACTCCGCGCTTTACCTTGACACCAGAGCGAAGAAATGAATATATAAATGTAAATAAATATTTAATTTCCTCGCGTGGGTATCGAACCCACAACCAGTCGATTTTACTGTCACACTTTGTGCCCTTGCGCCACGACTGGCCTTATAATCTAGAAAATAAAAATATTAATGACGATTGACGTGCTAAAATTAGGAGAAAGCAACTTTAGACTAATCTCTGCGTTGCTAAAGGTTCCATGGCATCTGATGCACCGTCGGAGAATAAAGCCCTACATGCTAACATTATTGTAATTCAAAATAAGCAGTATGTTAGGTAACGTCGTTTCGTGGCAATATTTAAAACAAAATCTCGAGCGATCAATGACATTGTTTTTATAAACTTTTTTGCAATCGTTGTTTATGTAGCTACATCTAAATTATAAGCACGTTTTATGATTAAAAACTTTTTTAAGTATAGATACTATATATATAGTATACTGAAAGTAGTTTTAAAAATGGATATACTTAAATTACGAATATATTTGATCAGAAATTAGCTAAGACACGTACAGTATTACACTCTTTGAAAGTTTTTTCATAAAATATATTTTTGTACTTAATCATTAAACTTGTCAAGACTACTTTTTTATTATTAAATTAAGTATTGAACAGAATATTTATCTTCTTAAAATACTTTACTATTAATTAGTAAACATAAGGAACTTAAAACGCACTAGTTTCGGAGAAATACCGGTATATCAAAACCTATCGACATAGATAAATAATAAGCGTTGGAAACTAAACTAGAAATGTCAATGTCAACATGTTTCTAATGTCAATAAACTAAAGTCTAAATTAAATATATTCCGCGCTTACCGGATTCGTCTGTCAAGCAAGCATTTAAAGATTTAGACAAATTTAATGTAAATTAATGTAGAATATAAGTTTAATTTGTTCGTTTACATATTTCAATGCTTTAGGTGTAGTTTAGAAAAGTAAACAAATAACCAACATTATGAATCATAACCTGTAGGCGAAGAATTAGCCGTTATAATTTGCCAAATAAATAACTGATATAACTATCAACTATGCAAAGATTACAAGAAAGTGTATTTTCTATCTTCAAAACAACAAGTCTTTCGCCAGCTGTTTTTAATTATTTGCAACCAACTGAAGAATTCTCTGGTACAGTAAAGTACAACAAAGTTTAAAACACTTGCCTTGCGGGATTTTGTTGAATTAACAAAAAAAAATACGTTTTACAGATAAAACTCCTCTTGGCGGCATCTTAAAAGATACTAAGTATGGTTGGCTTGCTCTTGGTCCGAAATTTTGTGTGGTCGATTTAAGAAGTGGTCTAAAAATTGCTGCGCGAACCTTCGGAATTGGCATAAGGTTAGTAATTTCTTTAAATCATTTAACGAAATAAACGACAAAACAATATTGTTCATATACTATTTTAAATCTATTATTCATAACATGTTATTCTACACAGCATAGATTTTTAAAATTCTTATAAAACTTCGGCATCTGTTGGGAACTCGTGCCTTGTAAAAACTTGGACAGTTTTCAAAAGGTGTGGGTTCAAATCTCATTACATTTAACTTTATAAATTTTGTAACATTTTGTCATATTTAAATTTAATTTTTTTATTGTTTATGTTTTGTTTCACAGTAGTCGAATCACAGTGACAAGTGTAGTAGAGCTACCAACACCACTCTCAGATAATTCACAGCAACTGTTAATAAGTTTAGAGTGTGATAATACAACTAGCCTTATATATGTGTTTCACATTAATGGCTCCCAAGTACTTAGATGTATACACACTAATATAGTTATTGCGGAACTTGCGGTGTGTGATGCATTGCCAAATGGACCCCTGGTTTGCTTTGATGGTTGTGTTATGGCTGGTACCAGAAGGGGTGAAATCCTAATTTTTGATCTCAACAGAGCCATCTTGTTACAAGGTAAAATATATTTGAAATTGCCTATATCTTGAATATGAATTTTATATTTTTGTTTCAAATATATATGTAGTATACTAGATATTAGACTAGTAGACTATATATTCAAAACACATAAATTATATTCTATTTGCTTATTACACCTCCCTTTACACAATCTAGTTCTAAATTTTAAAAGATACCAAACATATATTTGTGAGAAGCAACATTATTTTATATATAAAGATTATTTACTTAGCTATCTTTTTTGCAGCATTGAAAGATATATCACAAGGCTATGAACATTTAGTGAGGAACGAAAATAATGTAACAAATTTGGTGTTCTTGCCTTTTAAATCTATACACAAACTTGAGAGTCAAAGGGACTTGGCAGTTGAAAATGACGATCATTTAGCCATTTTGTTAAATGAAGATTCTTTCCTCGAAGGCCAGTACATTTTCCGTAATCCTGATGCAACAGTTCGTATGAAAGCCAAACAAAGTCATATAAGAGTTACGGTGGCTCAATATATACCACAATTAGGAAGTTTGGTTGTTGGTTTTAATTTTGGAGCATTTCAAATTTGGAATCTTTTGAATTTAGAATTGGAATTCACTTCTCAGGTCAATGTTGAATGTCTGCCTGTTACCCATTTTGGATTTCAAGTAAGTAAGGATTTTATTTTTCTAGATGCTAATCAAGTATGGATCTCTGTAGCAATAACTGATATGATATCCGAAATTAATTTCCTGTATAACAATTCAAAATTTTGGGCAACTTCTGATATAATTGGAGTTTAAATGAGACTTGTTATAAAGTAGCAATAAGTGTAAAAAACTTTCCTTATTATAAAAGTATAAACAACAAATACCACTAACAGTGAAACAATAACAGCACATATTTAATATCCATTACCAAAACCAATATAGTATTATTATTAACAATCTCAACATATCTACTTCTAATAATAATAATTAAATCACTGATTATGTAATAATTTATTAGTAATAAATTAATATCAAGAATATTTAAATTTCTTCAAGCAATTATTGTTAAAATTATATGTACCTAACATATGATTGCAAAAATAATTAAAAAAGCAATGTCAATTGTTTAATTTTTTTTTATAATTGCAGGAGCCATGTGATGATCCAAGAGCATTTTGTTATTTGTGGGTTGTTTTCTCAGTAATAGATAGATTTGAAGAAGAAGAGTTTCCTTTGGCTGTTATGTATTCTCTAACTTATCAAGGAAAGAGAATGTTGAATTGTACTAAAAGTCTTTATCAGGTAAAAATGTTATATTGTATGACTATTTGTTAAAGATATGTATTATTTTTAGAAGTCATTGAGCGCAGCTGCACTTCACCTGACTGCAAATGTGGCAGTTGTGGGTTCAATTCCCATTCTGGAGTGCATTATGCTCATTTTCTCACTCTGGTAACAATAAAGAGTAATCAGAGCCCTCTCCCTATCCTGCTACATGCAAGATACAGTATTTAGCTAAATAGAAATTAATGTTTTAACCATACTGAAATATGTGATTTTCTTTTTTAAATCTTATCTTATTTTTTAAAGATTTTTCTTCTATTCAAAAAAGTATATTTTAAAAACATAAAAATATTAAAGTAATAGTACTTTAAAATCACATCTCTTGAAAACAATTCAAACATTTTAGTCAGTTAATGAAAAATATTTAGAAACATCAAAAATTTTACTTGGCAATTATTTTATTGATTTTTAACTTAATTAAATTATTCTTCCACACTAGGGATGAAGAAAGAGGAAACAAATAAAATTTTTAAACTCCAAGTCAGATCACTAAGACAATATGTTGTTATCAAGCTTTGTTAAAATTCTTATTACTACTAGTGCTTAACTGCTTACTGCGACGATTAACAACTTATTATTTATGTTGTTTTATGTTTGTTTCTTAAATGTTTTCCTGTTAAAATGAATATTTTTAACAATTTTAAACTGTTATTCCACACTGACACAGGACAGAAAAGTAATTTTCTTTACAAAGCCTTAGCCTACAGAGATACTAGCAATATAAATAAATTGTAACAAGCATATTCTTATATGCTTGTTACTTCGCTTGATTAGAATGTATGGCTTAGTGGTCTGAGCCCTTGGGCGTTTTCCAAGAGGTGCATATTAAAATTCCACTATGTTAATTTTTTTATACATTTTCTAAAAAGTAAAATGAATGTTGTTATCATTTTAGGAGTTTTCAATGGCAACAATAAGATTTCAAATAGAATTAAGTGCAATGACAGATGCTCAGCTCATAGGCGGCAGATGTATATCATGTCATACATACTCCATCAACTCTAATCTTGGAGAGGATGGTGAAGATAGTGAGTATGATATTTGAAGCTGAAAAAAATATCAGTATAAGTGTAATAAGTGTAAAACTTACACAATTTCTTTTAATATGTTTTTCCTGCATAATTTTTTAGCTATGTTAAACTTGTGTCAACTGATATGGGAATGTTGGGGAGGTAATCCTAACTCAGCAACTCACCATGGAATGCTTTTGTTTGATCTTGATCAATGGTACAAAGATCAAATGCCAGGTATGTGTTATAGAATGGAATATTTTTTAATACACACAGTAGATACATGTAATAATAAAACCATAAATGTATATGCATAAAGTCATATCAATTTAACTTATAGTTTTGATTTATAACTCATATTTTTTACTTTTTTTTTATATTAAAAAATATTTAATATTTAGAATTTAAAACGAAATTACTTTATTCATATATCTTTATATACAGAATAGTTTTACAATAAATATTAATATTTCCAGCAACATATTATTTGGAGAACAATGCATTTATGAGTGTGTCACACTGTCCTGAAGTCAGTCGTGGATCATGTTTGACATTGGACATACGTTTAGACCCAACTTCAGTGTCTCCGTACACACACGCAACCAGGCTGGAAGAACATTTTTACCCTAATTCATTGCAATACAGTAAGTAATAATTTATAAAAATTCATATAAATTGTGCTCGTCAGGGCACAGAGGCAGGCACAACACGTATAAACGTCACAGTTGTGGATTCGATTCCCGTGAGAGTAATGAGTTATTTTTCCCTTGCTATAGTAATAAAACTAAGTACGACGATAAGTTTCGTCACTCAACACGTAATCTTAGATTTTCATATTTTTAAATATTTTTTTTTATAACAATTTATATTTAAAAATTTAAAATATATTTCTCTTATGTAACAAAAGTATATATTGGTTTTTTTTAAATAACATTATACCGTTACAGATTGCACATGGCTGAACACATCAGAAGTGTCCACGCTCCACACAGTGGGTGTGCAACGGCAGTTAGTTCGCGGCGTCGGTTCGGCCGGTCCTAGCTGCCTGCTGTCCCCCGCGGCGTTGTACGCTGCGGCGGTCGCGGCTGGTTTACGCCCTTTGTACTGCCTGCCGCATGCTGTTAGCCTGGTACCTGTTTTTTTATTTTGTTTCATACTCGTTACAAACTTAATTGAACTAGATTTAATAAAAAAATTAGATAACTATCGAAAATTACGTACAAGCCTCCATACCAGCAGTTCACGTGCCTTTCAACTTCACTCTCATCTCACTTTCAATCACTGTCACCAACAATCACTGATAAAATATGTTTCTTGAGGCCAAGGCGCAACGGAATTGAACCCACAACCGTCACGTTTACATTTACATAAATAAAACTAATTATTCTTTATTCAACAGGAAGATCAACGCCGTTATCTTTTATCAGTGGCATTAGAGGGTCGACTAACTAGGTTCCTAAAGCGATGTGCGCACGACTGGGCCACCGGCACTCATAGTGGCGTTGGATGCACCTTACCGTTTTTAGTAAGATTTTTTAAATTTTAATTAACAACAATGATTGTTTAGATTCTTTTTTGTTTAATACAACTGCAAATTTAAGGTTGGCAACTTTTCTAAATTCAAATACGATAATTATAAAAATTGTATGAATATTATGTATCATCATCTTTAAAAGTAACCTTATATGATTACTTTAAGCGAATTATTTTAACTTCCAATATTATGATGGTTTAATAAGCAGCTTTTTAATTTTAATTAATACAATAAACTTTTAGGTGGATTGGAGTTGGAAGCGCGCTATTGAATTAAAGGAAAATGCTAAAGATCTTACTGCACCTCTGTTCACTTCAGCCACAGTACCTGACAGGTACTGTCTTTATTCAGCAAAATCTATTGAAACATTTTTTTTTATTTCATTTACATTCATCTCACTTCACATTTTTGTAGATTGGGATATCATACCTATTTTTAAATAATATCTCAATTTGATCCTGATATGCAAAAATCAAAAATGTAAAACTTTTATTTAATTGATAACTGTCGATAACTAATTTTGACGGAAACACCGGACGCCATGCTACTTTCTGTGACGTCAGTTGGTTTAAATATTTAAGTTTATACTTTTTTACTGATATTCATTTAAATTCAATTTTGGAATTCAATATTTTATACAGTAGAAAGACAAAAAATCTAACAAATGTTGCTTTGATCAGTTGACACTTTGTTTACAAGACCGTATGACGTAATATCATTGTGCAGCCACAATGATATTATGTTTCGAGTTATTAAAGATATGTATTATTATTATTTTATGAACTACAACTACTTTTTCTTCTTTGCCTATTGCCTAAGTTATATTAAGATGTAGAATACTTTTATAGCATTTATGTCGATTTTCATAAAAAAAATATCATAAGATATATCTTGAGATTTATGTTTTATTTTGTAGGAATGTAGTGCGTTGTCTCGAACATTGCGTACAACAGCTCACTCAGCTCACGGGATTGTTAGATGCTATCCTCACCAAGTGCTGTAATCTTGTTGTACCTGATGGTATGTTAAAATATATTTTTAATATTTATTGTTTAATTTTCATCAGAACCTAAAGCCGCTTCTTTATTTTCACATTTTTTTTTGTGTTGTTTGGTTTAAAAATAAAATAGCTTTATATATGTACAATAGTGTTTACACTTACTTTCTTACAGTATACAAATAAAGGCCTTTCCTAAAAAATGCTCTCTGTTCCCAGCGTTAAGTGAAATGGAAGAGAAATACAAAGGTATAGGCACAGTGTCCCTATACTTCCAAGTGGTGCAATGGTTCGTTCGTGTCGGCCTTTTACCTGAGAGAATGCACTCGTATGAAGCTTTGCCGTATCCCGCTCATCAGTTGTATTCTACTTATGAAAAACGGTTTGTATTGTAGATTTTATATATTTTTTACTGTAGCCTGCAAAATAGCAGGATACACAGAGGGATTTAATTTCATGACACTGCAGTCCCCATTGCAGATCGAATTGCGGAAATCAATCGCTCCCGCGATCTGCGTACCAGAGTGGGGGAAAGAAAATAATTTGTTTCCCCGAGTGAAAATTGAACCCACTACCATTACGTTTACATTCAGACGTTGTCCTACTACGCCATGGTGGTCTCAAATAACTAACTTTTAGTGGTATGGTGATTTGGTATTAACATCTAGTTATAAAACTAACTATTCTACCAAAAAAAAATTTTATATGTATATAATTTTAAGTATATTTTAGGGATTAAAATGAAATAGCTAATAATTGTTGTTATAATTTCAGTCGCGTCAAATTGCATCGGCTACAAGACAAAACAGAAGAGGAATCTATCAATAAATCATGTTCCTTGCTATACATTGATCAACTTATTGAAAACGAATTTGGAGGTGAAAGAGTACATCAGTGAGTATTTAGCTTTTTTTTTAAATTTAACAAATTAAAAATTTAAATAACTAAGTGATACTAGCCAGACATAGCTTCTTAGGTTTCTGTGCCAATTTTAATAAATCTAAGTCGACAGGAAATACAACCTATTAAAATTGATAAATATTGAAAGCGTGTGTACTCGATTCGTATGAAATAAACTGCAAATATAAGTTTTTTTGTAAGAAAATTTTTTTTTTTAAATTATTTATATTTTCTCTCAACACACAGAGATAACAAATTGGTCCTATTTTTTCTTTTGTCCCGTCTAACTAATGTTGTTAAACCATAGTTGCTACATGGATGTCTAAATGTATATGTGATATCGTTGTATGTTGAACGGCGGAATTCAACGCCGCGCTTTGTCTACTAAAGCGTTGATACGAAAATAATTAATTCTTCCAAATGGGGACGTGTCCGTGGATGTATATGTGTGTCTGTATGTCTGTCTGTGGCGTCGTACATCCCAAACGGATGAACCGATTTTGACTGATATCATCTGTTTTCTAGTTGTATGTTGACTTCTTAGAACTTTTTGTGTTAAGGTTTATAATTATGAATTATCTTATTAGAATGTGGATGAAAGCGGGTAGTGAATGCGGTGGTCTCTACCCGCCTCCCTCGCTATACGCGCTACTGCGACTCTACTTGCTACCCGACATCGCTGAAGAACACAAACACTCGCTCTTGTTATACCTGCTTCTGGACTATTCTATGCTCTACGACGATTTGAGGTTGGTATTTGTGTGGTTTTTGAATGATTTACTTTAATATTTTGTGTAGTTATTTTTTTTCAGTTTCTGTTTGTTGATAACAAATGGGTTTTCTTTCTAAATTGGCTTGTTTTCACTAAAAGCAAAAGTGATTCTTTTACTTTCATATCATTAACGGCCATGAAATAAATTTAATTACTTATTATTTTGACTTATTAATTTAAAAACTTTTTTTTCATTATATATTTCATATTTTGATAGTCCCTAGGTAAAATATCGAAAGTAAAAAATCGCAAATGATTTTTGAACTACTAAGAAAGATAGTTTTATTAAGATGTCTCAAAGTGTATCAAATCTTGTAATCAAAATGATATTGTGTTGCTATATAAAAATAATTCAACATTTTTTTAAATAGTATTATATATTATTTTCAGATATGAAGCAGTGATCCGCCGATTAATGCAATTCCCAACTATGTTTGGTTTGAGCAACACTGCCATTAAAGCCACACAAGCGTTTTGGCATCTTGATCATCGAGATTTTGATGTAAGATTACTTATTTATCACGTTACCGTGGGACACTCTTGTGGGAGTTAGTATTTAACTATACATACAAAGCCTTTGGGTTAGATGCTTTAATAATAATATTTTAAATTCTTTTCTCTCTTAATTTTTTTCTGTCCTATCCAATCCATTGACAAATAAGTTATTTGTGCTAGATATTCAAAACATAAAATCTATAAAATAGTAGTAATAATAGAGAAAAAATATAATAGATTATTCTGACAAAAAAAAATCTCTAAACATAAAAATATAAATTTAACCAATAATCAAAATATTTTTTTAAATTATTATTTATTTACTTATTGTTATTTTTTATTGTTTATTAACAGTTCGCTCTCGACCAACTACAATGTCTAACTGGCAACACACTATCAGACTGGCAACACCATGTTGTATTATCATCCTTGCTAGCCCAAAAGAAAACTCAAGCGGCTTTGCAATACCTACATGTTAGAAAACCTGCGCCATTGCAGAATAGTGAAATAAGTGATCACGATAAATTAGAAGATTGGCAGTCTTGTTGCAATTTGTATTTGGCCAGAGGTTTGGTGTTCGAAGCCTTGGATGTTATTAGAATGTGTGTGCAAAATGCGGAATCAATCAAAGACAAACAATATTTGCTTAATTTCTTTTATAAAGGTAGGTGTATACATTTATTTTTATCTGTTTTTGTTTGTTTCTACCTTGAATAAGTTATATGTCTTTATAAATATAGAGTACTCTAGAAAGTCAAGATATATAAAAAAAACTTTAAAATTTTACTTTCACTTTTGTTTTATTTTTAAGTTTTAATTCTATGTAATCATGATATATTGCACTTTTTCCAAAGGATGTCGTAATACTGGCCAGCTAGCCAAAGTTCTTCAAGCTACACTATTGCCATTTGAAGAAGAAGTGTTTATAAATTATCTGAAAGACTGTAATGAATCGCAAACTTCTGACATTCTTATTATGTACTACTTACAACAAGCTAGGTTGGTATCAAATACATTTTTTATGAAATATTTTTAAAATATATTTGCTATATTATTATTGTTATTTAAAAAAATAATAATAAACTTTACTTTGAAATATGGACTATAGACCCACAAAATATATAACAAAAATTATTTCAATGGTGTATGGTTATTCACTATCACAATTTGTAATTTTAACGGGTTATGCAAATATTACTCTTCTTACTGAACTACCTCTAATGCGAGACGAAATGAAGTAAGTAATAAACAAATAAAAAGTCATAATGTCGAACTCCGTAATAGATACCTGGAAGCCCAGCAGTACAACGGCCACATAAAGGCGCGCGCGCGGCCGGCGGGCGCGGGGGGCGCTGCGGGCGCGGCGGGCGTGGGGCTGTCGGCGGAGTCGCTGCTGGAGGCGCTGGAGCGCGAGGGCGCGCGCGACGCGCTCGTGGAGGCGGCGTGCGGCGCGCTGCCCGCCGTCACCGTCACCGTCGCCAGGGTCGCCCTGAGCGACTTTGAACCGCATAGTATGTGGTGTTCCATTTTTAAATGTTGTTTATTATCTTTTGGTAGTTTCTGGTCATATATGGAAAATGAATAGAGGTTTTATTACTTTCTTTTTTTATTATGTTGTAAACTGGGGATGTGAGTTGACTCATTCATTGAATCGTATAGTAGGTAATAATCTTCTTTTTTAATTTCATTTTTTATTTATAGTAGTATATAGATGAGATTTTGTGATCGTTTGTATATTTTATTCTACTGCAAAATTATAGAAAAATATTATTTTATTCATAAAATATTTTTTAACTTTGTTTCAGTTATGAGACCTAAACCAATGTCAGTATATGTTCAAGCGAATTCTCCTAAGAACACATTTGTGTACAAATCGTCTTTCATACAGGTATTGTATTTTTTAAAATTGTCATTGAAGTTATATATAATTAGAATTATATTATTTACTTACATCTTGCATTTGAAAACGTTAAAGTGTAACTAAAAAACAAAACAAATGTATTAATTTTGTAGGACACAATTGAAAATGCAAGTGAGACATGGATTAACAAGCCTAGATTGAGGAAAGGTATTAAACGTGCCCTCAACATTGAAGAAACTCCATTTATTTGTACACCAAAAACATATAAGACTAGAAGGTAATAAAGAAATATATCTATATTTCATGACCAAGTATTATAAAATTAAATTATCAAATTGTTATATAATTTCTGTCGTTATTACATTAACTTTTTTCCTATAACATAATATTAATATTATAAGTATCAAAATCTAAAATCTATGAAATGGACTTTTGTTCGTATTTTTAAAAATTCCAAAAATTTAACAATTTTTTCAATTAATTATTTGTTTTAGTAACAATTACAACTATGTTGCTTAAATATAACAGAATATTCTTTGTTGCACACAAAAGACAAATAAAACGTTCAATCTTCTGTGGCTATGTTTATTTTATTTCTGAGTTACATTTTATTTTAACATTTTTATATCTTTATTCCAGCTTCTTATCAGAGCAAAAGTCTTCAGAAGCGAGTCCGGCAAAACGAGCCAAACTGGACCTTACAGGTACACCCAGAAAGCCCAAAGTCCTTTGCACTTTGAAAATCAGTGAAACACTCAACCAGCAAATGGCAAGCTTACTCGACATGCCTGAAGTTGTAAGCCCACATAAAAATTATGAGAGAAATGGCGCTGAAACACCGCATAGTATTTTAAAGGTACATAGATATATTGGTTATATTGTAATTTTATATTTAGTTAGTACTATTAAGTAAAAGCTAAAAACGAAATTAACAGATAATATTAAGTGAACTTAATTAATTTTAACAGTATATGACGTATACGTCTCTGATGTATTGTAGGTGGGAATTGAACCCACTACTGTCGCGTTTTACAGTCGCACGCTTGTGCCCAGGTGCCACGACCTGATTAACACCAGAAGCTGGAAAACATATATATAAAAAAAGACAATAAATCTTATTTTCATTTTTTCATATACAATTTAATCGCATTTTCGGATCATTGTGATGTTCGTTCAATGTAACGTAAATAATTTATTAAAGTTTATATTAATTATCAATATTAAATAAAACATAATTTTCTAGAATCGTCGACCGGAAAGCCGAAACCAAGATCCCCCATCTCCAGTGGATTCAAGATATTTAGACGACAGTGATGAGGAATTAGAGACAGCAAGCAATCACACACATTGTAGTGACGCTAATAAGTAAGATAGCACAATAATTTTGAAATATATTCTTCTATACTTAATATGATACAGCTGAAGAGTTTGTATAGTTGAGCATGCTAATCTCAGGAACTACAAATTTGAAATAAAATAAAAAAAAAACATTTTGTATTGCATAGTATACTTATCGAGAAAGTCTATTTACATCACTTTAATTGTTTCACGGCCAATCCCTGATTAAACAAAATTGCAGCGATGTCAAAATTCATGGTTAAGCTCTGCCAATAAAATAATAATTAACGCTTTATGAAATAATACGATGTTTTACATATTTCAGACATTTGCGGTTCACAATACCAACGTCATCAGAAGCAGGTTCGACCCCATCACCGGTCGCTGTACCGATATTAATTAAAGATATTAAAGAAGAAGTGCAAGATAATGATAATGAGCATTATGACGCGAATGGACATAGGAGTTCTCCCATGGTATTTTTTTTATTTATTTAGCTTCATGCTGTATCCTGCTCACAGCAGCAAAGACAAAGGGAACCTTGTCTACCCTGCTGGTAACAAGTACTAAAATACTGTTGCCCATTTTGCGCCGAATTCTGGAGGCATTGCGTGATAAGGCGGAACTTAACGCCGCGCTTTGCCTTAGAAATATTAAATATTTTGTTTCCACCACTGGGTATCGAACCCACAACCGTTGTCGTTTACAGTCACCCACTACTGGGTGCTTGCCCCACTACTGGTGTCATAAAGTTTTTGTCATACTATAATAATGATAAATATGGACATAGAAGCTCACATATTCTTATTTTGTTGTATTTATATAGTCTTGTAGCTTAGTGGTAATCGGGATTAGAAAAGTGAAGTAAAAATAGGCGGGACATTTATAATATTAGCATAATTATAAAAATATATATATTATTTTTCAGAGTGAACAACATCCAATGGAGTCACCGCCAAAGAAATTTGCGGCAGAAGAGGTTAAGTCGAGGAAATCTTACAAAGACACTGTGAGAGCAAGGTATGGTCATTTACATGAATTTCTAATACCATTATATACACATTACAAAAAAAATCCTAATATGATATTTGTTATTATTAACGTCATTTTATATTTGTTAGTACATACAATAGTTGTTATCTTGATTTCCTTTCTATCATACTCCACAATGTAATGTGTGAACATATAAACAGAAGTTATTAATTAATCAAATAATTATCAATAAAAACATATTCTTTTTAAATTTTATAATTATTTGTTGTTGCAGGAAATCCCTCTCGATATCAGTGAACAGTAGTCTCTCAGATGATCCAAACTCCTCTGTAGAAAGCATAGCAGATATACCTGTAACACTGATAAACCCGCGTTATACTGGAAATAGAAATTCACCAAGGATCTCTCCATACAAGGAAAGTGAGAAAGAAATACAGATGGAAGTGAAAGTGGAGAATTTAGAGAGTTTCGTGCCAAAAACACCATCTGGGAGACGAAGTATACGATCTGGTAGTGATACAGCATCTTTGGGTAATAGGTGGGTATTTTTTTGTAGCTTCATGCTAAATACGAGGAAATGCTAATGATTCATATCCCTCAGTGGGGGAGACCTACATCTGTGGCGTATACAACCAGGCCACTGCTGTTGCGCCACGACGGTCTCTGTGATATTAATTTTTATATTATTTTAAAGTGTTATATTTAGTAGTTTGGCAATTTTTTTTGTATAGTGTGCATAGTTCTAATAGTTTTTTTTTTTTAGAAGTCATTCAGCTACGCCGGAACGTCAAGATTCGCCAATAGTTACACCAACGCGAAGGTATAATTCTGCAATATGATTAATTAATATTAAAAATTTAAGCAAAAACAAATTGGATAGTTGTACTTATATGGTGACTGAAAAATATACGTTTTAAATCTATTAAACGTAACGCAAGGTACTCAACTTGCCATTGTCATTTGGAATATTTACTTTTTAAGCAATAGCGCATTTACAAAATTTAAAAAAAATCTTACGCCCCGACTCGTCCGTTTTCTCGTTACTGCAATTTCATCTTTTTAAACATATTTTTTGTCGTTGCTAGTTGTTTCGTTTTGTTTCCTCTTTATATTATGCATTGTCATTTGTATGGCAGTTAACGGGTAAAAGCCTTAATGTACTTATTTTTGTTTATATATCAGGAGTAGATCACGCACTCCAGAACTCAGTCCAAGGTCCTCTTTACCACCTATTCCTGAATTACCTAAACAAGAGGCTGGGAGTGAACCACATACCTCTGCACCAGCATTGCTCACTAGACAACTTAGGTATGTAATAAAAAATACTATTTCACTTTTTATATGTTAACGTAAATGTATGTTATACGTCATTGTATACAATTCCTAGGATAAACATATATGTAATTTCTAAAAGCGAAATGTGTGAAATAAATAATATTAAACGCATATCTCAGTAAATGTATGCATTTTCTAAATAGCAATCGGAAATGTAAAACATTTGAAATGTCAATGCGTACGCGGGGACTGCTGGGCGAGGGGAGGGTACTGCATCGTCTGATTAGGTGATCGCGCCAGTGTTAAGTTAAATAAAATTACCTTTGGTTAGTTTTGTTTTAAAACTAACCTAATTTTAATTAGTAAGATAATATGAAGATATTAAATTTTACGCTATAAGTTTTAACTGATTATCTCAACGAGTTCCTAATAAATATTGTTAGTTATTAGTGCCTAATAAAATTGTACACTATTACTAAATCTTATAATAAAATTTTTAAAAAATACTAAATTACGCTAGTAATATAACAAAAGTTCTCCTGCCAAAGAAGTTATGGTTATGAATTTATGATATTTCTTTTATTTGTACTGTAGTTGTAACTAAACTAAATAAATCTAAATTTAATAAACAATTAACATCTTTAAGACTGGTCACTAACAAAATTTACATATATTTATATAATTTTTTGAGCTGTTTTAAATATTATTTATTTGTATATATATAGAAGCAAATCTCGTACACCAGAAAGAAAAGGGAAATCAATTATAGAGTCGCCACGTCTGGAGGCGATCAAGGAATTGCCCAAAGAAGTATCAGAATCGCCACCAGCTTCGCCAACTCGACGCAGTTTAAGGTTCAAACATAAATATTCTTAAATATCCTTTTATCAAAATACCTTTTACTAACGACCTAACCGCTGCTTCACCGTGTAAACCTATTGCTATATCATAAAAAATATTAATGTAAATTGTAGCTTATGCGTTATTCTAATATATTTAGAATTTAGCAATTTTTTCATGAAAGCGGAACAAACATCCATCTTCACAAACTTAAACATTTCAAATTCAAATAGACCATCGGCAAGGATTGGAAGGCAAAATATTCTTAAAGTGTAAATTGTAAACCTAATATATCGATCTCATCATAATCTGGGCTAGATCCCTAATTTATTTAGTTACTTCATTCATTTAGTACTTACTTACATACCTATATAGGATAAAATATCTCTCATTGACTTAAAGTTTTTCTAAAAACTTGCTGTTATACAAAATCACATTTAATGTATCTTAATTCATATTAATAATTTACCCATTTCTCATTGACTTATTAATAATGTCAAATAAAAATTGATCAGTAACTAATACTATTATTTATTCAGAAGTCGCTCACGTACTCCAGAGGTCGAAATGCAAGAACAACCGGCCATATCTAGTCCACGTAGTTTAAGGTATATACAATATTTATACAATAATTTTATCTTAAGTAATATAAAAAAATATGTTCAATATTTATAAAATTGAATTTTAAATGTATAGGAGTCGTTCAAAAACACCTGAAAAGCTAATGTCGCCTAAAAAAGAACCTTCCAGAAACAAAAAATCTTTATCCAGAATTGTATTAGAAGCTAATGCGTTTGCTAAAACTAAACAAGCTGAAACAGAAAAAATGGATACAGATGTCATTGAAGAAAAAACTGAGACAGTAGAGAGCACCCCAATGAAATCTAATAAATCTGTACCAAGTTTCATGGATGTCACGTTTTCACCAATAGTAAACAAATCAGTTCTTCAAAGCTCATCTGAAAGCTTACTTTCGGTTTCTACGGAGGAACACTCAAAAGCTGACGAGGAAGCAATTAAGCCACTTCCAGCTTTTACTACTATTCATGAAATTTATATGGAACAATCAGTATTACACAGCTACGAGAGTAGTGTGGCTGAAACAAGTATACAAGAAAATGAACCTAAAACTGAACTTAAATCTATACCCGCATTTACAACTATTCATGAAGACTTTGGAAAATCTGTTCTACACAGCTTTGAAAGTAGCGTAGAAACTAGTGTTCAAGAAAAAGAAGTTAAAATAGAAAAATTTCAACAAATTTCCATTAAAATGAACGAAAGTGATTGTAATAAACCTGTACTGAGTGGTGATAGTACTATAGACACATCGAATGTCCCGAATTTAGTAGATTCTAGTATAATGACCAGTGACAGCGAAGTAGAAGTAAATTGGAAATCGCAAGAAACTGCACGAGTTATGAAGGAGAAAGAGCAAATAGTTGAAATAGAGAGGGAAATTAATGAAATTGAAGGTGAAATGTCGGATGAGTGTAGGGTCGAATCTGATTCCGAAGTTGTAGAAGAATCGAATGAAAGTTCCGAAGAGAACGAGCAAGATGAGGAAGAAAGCTCAGAGAATGAAGAAGAAGTAAGTACTTTTTTAGGATTCTGATAGCATTTGTTTCAAAGAAAATTTGATGTCTAATATAGGTATAACATATGCCCAGGTATTATCTTTCTTGCCATCATAGCAGGAAAATGCATGAATACATAATTCTGTGCTTAAATTTCAATCTTGATTTTTTTTTAATTATTTTTACGTCTTTTGCAAAGCAAAGTAGGCAGAAGGAACCTAGTGTACAATCTCACTCCTTGTCTCACTCTATGCTTAATTTTCAGAACATTGCGTATTGGGTGGTGGAACTCAACGCCACGCTTTATCAGAGCGTTAATATCAAAATTATACACAATAATATTAATTCTCCCAAGTATAGAAATCGAATACACAACCGTTGCGTTTACACTGCTCCACAATAGCCTTATTACTATTTTTAAAGTATTATTCCACACTAACAAAGAAAAATACTTTTTAATAAACGTATAAAAATTTCCGTACGTTCATATGTTAATACGTCTCTAAAAAAATTATTACTCTTATTATTATATTTAAAAAAAAACGATTTTTAGGAATCCGGATCTGAAGGCGAAGGTGAAAGTGAAAATGAAGTAATATCCATAGTCGATTCCGACGAATCATCTGATAACTTGCAAATTGACGTACATGTTACCACTCCTGAGGAAAAAGAACCTGAAATTATAGAAAAAGTTACCATTGAAGAGATAGGAAGTATTCCTATGGTAGAACAAGCAATAAAAATTCCTATAAATACTGTTGAAGAGCAAAAAGATATTCTGTCAACTGTGATAGCGGATGTAGAACCCAATATGTCCATTCTAACTGATGATAACTCTATTGTAGAAACAGAATCTGTTAATCTTAATTATTCTGATGAAAATAAAGATGATATGGAAAAAGCTGAAGGTCAGATTGTTGAACCTATGGAAACAGGTATGTGTTTTAAAAGTAGGTGTATTATTACACCTTTTGGTATTTTAAAGGAAGCCATGTTGTATACAATAGTTTTTCTTATTCTAAAAAAAATTCTTACAAAGCTATAACATATAATAAATATATATACGTCCATATATAGTGTACATTTATTTATGCTATTTATACATATATTATTTTATTAAGTATGGTTTCTACCATATTGTATTGGATTCTTCCAAAAATTTTAATTTAACATAGTTTATAAAATTTTAGAAAAATAACTTGTAAACAATTGCTTATTCAAAGCGTAACGTAGTCTTAAAGTAAAAAGTTATTATTAACATTACCTAAAACACTTGATAACAATTATATATTATTTTACCTATTCTATGGTTCAAGATTCTGATTATATTATTATGTTGGACATATACGTACAAGTGACGAGTCGTGGCTGCCCCAATTTTAGGCTTTCTACATTTTTTCACATTGTTCACTCGAGAAGAAAATACAAAAAAAGATTAAGGAAAATCCCCAAAATCAAATATGCGTAGTCTATAGCAAACAACCATAACATAAGATCGACCACGACATGTGGATCGTTCTGTACAAATGTCTAATTGTTTAAATCTGCTTCTTTTATATAAGTCATATTTACTTCACAAATTTAAAAACTACAATTTAATATTTTAACCGATATAATAAATGTGTACATTTTTCTTTCAGACGCCGTACAAATTGCAATAACGGTAGAAGCAGTACAGCCTTCTATAGAAGAGAAGGAAGATGTCCAAAAAGAAAATATTAAAGAACTAGAGCCAACAAGTGAAAGCGTCGATGTAGTCGACGCTAATATACCTGTAGAACCCGCAAGTGTAAAAAATGAAGACATGTTAAAAAAATCTGCAGAAATCCTTCAATGTGAACAAAAAAAGCCTCAAATTGTGCCAAGTGAGGCTGTGCAAAGTGATATTAAAGTAGAAGTTGAAGTTAAAAAAGATACCACAATCGATTCTAAGGAAATCGAAACAGATGAAAAGCCAATTATGCCTGTTAATGAAAGCTCTCGAAATGAGGATGATGCCGAAAAACCAGTAAGTTCAATGGAAAGACAAGAAAAAGAAAGCTCTAAAACTAAGGAAATTTTAAGAAATGCTGAAAGTTCAAAGGAAAACAAAGATTTGAAAGATAAAGAAAGTGAGAAAGTTATTGAAAGCTCAAATGATGAAGAAACTAGCGAAGTTACAAATGATACTAAAGATAAGAAGGTTCTAGAAGGTACCGAAAGCTTACAAGAACAAAAACTCCCCGAGATCAATGAAGGTCTTAAAACTGAAATAAAAGAAAAATGTGAACCTACGAAAATTAATGAGCCAATGGAAACTGAAGTAGTTCAAAAAGAAAAAAAATCTAGAAAACGCACAAATTCGACCACTTCTGTAAAATCTACAGATGCAGAAATTCCAAAAACACCCTCAACAAGAAAAAGAGGTCAATCAGTTATTAAAGATATTGAAGGTAATGAACCTGAAACGAAGGCAGTAGAAGAAGTACTTCCAAGACGAGCTAAAACACCCTCAGATGTTAGAAAAATAATAACACGTAGAGCTTCCAAAGAATTATCAGAGAAGATCGAAGAAGATATTGCAGAGGAAGTGTTGACTCCACGTCGTCGTTCCACTCGTTCTACAAGTAAAAAAGAGGATGACAATACTAGTGTTGCGTCTACATCTCCTGTTAAAGGTAAAAACGTTACACGGAGACAATCTGAAGAAGTCGATAAAATCGAAGATACAGAAGATGTTCTAACACCACGTCGGCGATCTTCTAGATCCACGAACAAAAAAGAAGATGATAGTGCTAGTGTGATATCAGATGTTTCGGTTAAATCTAATAAGAGTAAAACGGAAGAAGGTGAAATTAAATTACGGAAAGGGCGGAAATCAATATTAAGCGCGAAACCTGATTTGTCGGTTATACCGGAAGTGGTCACTGAAGATACAAAAGGAGAAAGTTCTGATATAATACAAGAATTAGGTGCTAGAAGGTATGTAGAAAATACAATACATTATTGTGACTTTTTTACTGTAAATTGGGGATTCGGATGGCTTTAAAATGGTGTGGCTTAAAACTTTACATAGAATGGTTTTTATATCTATAATTCACTTTTACCCGAAAACCTCACGAAAAAGTGGGTAATGTCAAACTTATGATATTTTTTTATCTATAGTATAGTAATAACATTTTATTAACCTATTTTTACATTTGAAATGTATCTTATTTATAAACTCACAGACAGTAATAAATATATTGAAAACTAACTTCACTTAGTTATCTCAAATTTCTTTATATGTTAAATTTTCAGATTAACTCGCAACCAAAAAGCAGTACTAGAGTCCTGGTTGGAACCCAAAACTCGGAACAAACAAGCCCAAACCCAATCCCATAAAACACGAGAACCAAGTGTCACTTCTCGTTCAGAACTCGATGATGATGATGATGATGCATCATCAACCTATTCTATGGATCCAAATACAATGGATAGGATTAATTTATTAAATAAACCAGATTTTGAAGGTAAGTCGTTCAAAATGTACACGGTCTTATAGACCTCAAAATTGATGGCTTAAAATATGTTTTCCTTACCTGTAATAAAATAAATATTACAATAATATATCTTAAATCATAATGAATATATTACAATCGTTAGCTTAGGTTGGCCGCCCTACCGTTAGATTACTGAACTTTTGCACATTGTTCTGTTGTAAAATTAATATCAAAAGTAATAAAAAATCATAACTTCAGCGCGGTCACGATTCGTCGACTGTACTGTTATTTAAGGGAAAAAAATATATAAAATTATATGTTAAGAATGATATTTATTTAAGAACTTATGAAACATATTTAAGAAACGTGAACATATTTAAGAACTTACTTATATGCGACGATTATGGGTTCGATTCCCACTCAACAACATTTATAATATATTATATTAATCAATTTATGAATATGAATAGTTTAGATAAAGGTAATAAATAAATATCATTATCAGTACATATTAGTTATAAATTTGATGAAATATGTTTATTTGAGTTAATATAGCAAACCATTTTTTTAACATTAGTATTAATTATCTTTATCTTTTTAGTTTTGCTCGTTAAATTTATTCATGTTTATCTGTGTGTTATATTTAATGTACTGTAATGCATGTCTTAGATGTAGTTTATAAACTGATGCTATTTTTGTTTATTTGTCGCTTAGTTAGCGTCATATCATAATAAATTCTTTTATTTCAAAATTTTTTATATTACATTTATTAATTGGTTAAATTAAAAAAAAATTATATATTAAATACTCTTTCCAAAACAAACAAGATGCACATAAATGTTTGATAGTCTTTTATTCTCCATAAAAATAGTATTCATTGAATAAAATATAAAATTTCCTAAAAATTTTAAATAGAAGTGTTAAACGAAATTTCTTCAACTAGCTAAGCGAAAGCTTTTGTATGTACACCTGTATTAAAATAAATGGCTGTAAATGTTCCTTTACTGTAAAAAAAACACTAGGCTCACCAGATCCAGAGGAAATGAGCAACTCCTTAGATGTCACCTTCGCTAGACGATGTGAGTATTACATATGCTTATAACTCTCTCTCTCTCTCTAACATTGCATGCCTTTTGTTATTTTCTTTATTGTTTCACTTTTTTAATTGCATGTATCAGTAAAAGTTATCATCTTAGCAATGCTAATGCCTTCAAAATGGTTATTAAATAGTGTGGTTGTTATAGAAGGAAACACAGTTCTTTATTTTTTAAGATCAATCTTATTTCAGATAAATATATTTGCAACTTTTTGTGTTAAATATATTTTATATAATGTTTTTTTTTATTTGAGGCCTATAATAACCCACTTATTTATAAATAAAAATACTTTTAACGGATTTTTTTTATCAACACTTACTATTAATTTGAGCTATACTTTAGAATAATTAAAACAGCTCAGATTATTTATTAATATCGAAATTAAACAAAGATCGTTGACAGCAAAAAATTATATGTCCAAATCAAAATCAGTATTAAATACATTCATTTTTTAATGAATATATCCAAATAACAATAATTTCTGTGCTGACATTATAAACTCTAGGATTATAACTAAACTAAGTTAGCATCAAATCTGTTATAAAAGTAATTTTATTTACACAATTTTTCACATATTTATAACTTAAAAATGCCTTAAACAGCTCTATAATAGGCTTTTCTATAACTTATCATTTCCAGCTCGCATGGCAAGAGCAGCTTCTGAGACTAAATCTTTGCCGAAACCCGCTAAAGTCGTTAGAAGTTTGTCTGTAGATATTGGTAAACAATTTTGGATTTTTATTTCTTGTATTGTGTATAGAAAGACTGTGTCACTAAATATTATTTTTCTTTTGTTTTATGTTAAAATATTTATTTTTTATAGATTGTAATATAAGGGTAAATTAATTAAAGGGTAATTTATTTTCTTTACTATAATAATATATATATCAGTGATTACAATAATATATCTTAAATTATAGTGAAATGTTAAGATATTAGCTTATATAGCATTAATTCAATAACATATTTAGCATTTAAATTATGACATAGAATGAACGATTCTTAATAAAATCCATAGAAAATATAATAGTTAATTTAAAAATCTAGCTGTAATATTGTTTAATATTTTAATTATTAAGACGCTATGCTATTTTACTTTTTACTTGTAGCTATAAGTTAATGTCAGTTAAGTTTTATTACTAATAAGGCTTTAATTAAGATAGATATAGCATTTTTATCTATTTTGTTATATGTTTATGAATACTGAAGCTATATTCCAAATCATATAAAAAAAACATAAATTATATGCATTTGAAAAAGATTTATTGAGAAAAATATGACATAAAAATATGTTTAATATGAGAAAACCTATGCATAACTACGTTTTAAACAAGCTTTTAGTTAATTCATCAACTCTAATCCTAACAGGTATTTTAGAAATAAGTAAAAAGGGTTGCTTTCTTTTGCTGTATGACGTCGGTGTCGTCAATTATAAAATGAAAATAAAATTCCTCCTTACTTAATTTTTACGAAACACCTTTTCTATAACACATTCCCCTTATATTTTTATTTTACAACAAATCAACTTTATTATAACATAAAAAAATATACATCCATCCATGACGTTCAAATTTGAAATTCATTGTAGTGTTTGTATCGATTAAGTATATTAAAATAAATGACAATGACTACAATCCACGTTCCCGCCACAGGCGCGACCCCCGAGGCGCCGTCGCCCCGCGACAGCCCGGCGCGCCGGCGCCGCGCCTCCTTCGCGCGCGCCTGCGAGGCGCTGCACACGCCCAAGGGACGACGCGCTTCTACTGACTTACGGGTATGCTTTTATATTGTATGCTAATAGTGTTCTGTTTCTAGTGTAGAAGCATAAAAAAATAGTGTTTTGATAATTTGTATTTATACGCTTATATATGAATCTATCAATGTCAGAAAATCTTGGTATCACTGTTGATACTCTTTGATTTGTTTAGAATATGTACACTGCTGTAATTGATGGCAATACAATATTTTTTACCACGAACGAACTTGATGTCTTTGTCAGGGACAAAAGGAGAAAGAGACAAGGAATCCTTTTTTTTTGTTTTTTATACCATTTTGTATTTGATATTAATTATTTTTAGATTCATGTTGGGTCTTGCATAACAAATAAATGTTTTTTTTTTTTCAGAAGGTGGACACGCCAAGTCAGCAAGGGTCCCCCGTGTCAGTATCAGATATTGAACCTGTGACCCCCGCCCGGCGCTCCCGGCGTGCATCCGCCGCTTCTAACACAAGCCAAACAACTAGTGTTAGGAAGTAAGACTATTTTTGCTTTATCCTGTATTCCGTTTAAGCAAAGCAGGCAGAAGGAACCTAGTGTTAAGATGCTCTGTTTCCAGCATAATTTCAAAGGTATTGTGTTGAGTAGCTAAAGACAACATCGTATTTTGCCTTCCCTCTACCCTGCTGTGTGCAGGATACAAGCGAAGTGAAGCTGATATAAGATTTTAACAAATTCTTATTTAAAAATCAAATAAATATAATATTCTTATTTCTCATTTTTATTTCAGGTCTAAGAAAGCTATGGATAAAGAAAGCAAGGAGTAACCCGTAATTTATTATATTTTTTTGTTTATTTACTAGTTAATATTTAATCGGGTTTCGCATTTGTATAAATAAAATAATTCATTAAAAGTTTAATTGGTTTTATTTATTTACTATAATTGTAGGGAACACAGGATTTTAACATTATTTGTTTCAGTCGAGTTAACAATTACTTTTTTAATGTAGTTTGTTACAACCATTTTTTTATGATTTATTTTACTTTGAATAAACAAAAAAGTAAATAATATGTAATAACAGACTAATATACAATTTATTGTCATATAATACTATTTTATTCTTAAAAATAAAAGCTAGACAACATGATTACCAATGAAAACTATACCAAAACCAGTTATAAATATATTTAATCACAGGACATTTTTTAATGATGCATAATTATTGTTTAATTTATGAATAAGATATTTAAATTCACAAAATATTTTTTTGTTTTTATAAAAAAAATGAACATAAATTTACATTAAAATCGACATAAACAATGCGCATTATAAAATTAACACACGATGAACCAAATCAAAATAAAATTTTGTTGTAGTTCTAAATTGTTTAATTTCTAAATGTCAAAATAATCAAGCAATCAAAACAATACTTAATATGAGATCATAAATACTAGTTTACTTACAAAAGTTGCACAGAAAATTTAATGTTACATTAATAGATATTTATTTCATTTGTAGCAGGATAGGCAGGCGACCCGCGTTGTTGACTCGGTTCCCACCACCGCCTCGTCTGTTGATTGGCGAGACTCGACGCTGCGCTGTGTCTTGTTACCAGAGCGAGGAAATGAAAATAGTTCATTCCCACGATTGAAAATCGAACCGACAACCGATTAGCCAGAAGATACATTTTTATTGCATAGTTTTTAATAAAATGGCCATAATACCGAAAGCTGCAAGACAAAATTAGGATATATTTCTTTCATTTACAAACTATAAAGTTAAAATAATTCGTTTTAGTAATTATAGATAAATGCTATTCTTAACCTTGTTAATTATTAATATAATGAAAATAAATATTAATTAATAAATGCATAAGATTGCACTTAGTGTACGAATTTCTATATAAAAATGGTAAAAAACCATAATTTTTATATAAGAAAAGTTTTCATAAAATTTCAATCATAAATTATTGTACGGTTATCATTAAAATGTTGATTTTTCAGGAAAACTCAAACTCAAATTTAATCTCATTTAATTATTATTACTTATAAAATATTATCAAGAATTTTGTTTTATTTTTTATCTCATTATTTAAATGGTTTACCAAAACAATCATTAATATATAGTATGCTTATATTAAACTATAAAAGTTTAATATAAGCAATTGTGATTTCGTAAAAAAATCGACATCAACTATGTAGTCAAAGAATTTGGATGAATAATGACGGTTTTTTAATTATTTTTTCTCCAAAAAAAAATTTAATAAATAAATTTATCTTTGCCTATCTTGAATACTTTTGAGAGATCTCATGTGATGCATAATAGCTTTAACTGGTAAATTGTTCACCAAACCCACTTCACCCAAATCTACA
>DWAP01000108.1:0-29695 GCA_018230625.1 Heliconius eleuchia | reverse complement strand
GAACCCACAACCAGTCGGTTTTACAATCACACTTCGTGCCGCTGCGCCACGACTGGCCTCAATAATAATTATTTAAAAACCCTCAATAATATTTTTTTTTTTATTTAGAAGAAAAAACTAATTTAAATGTAAAATCAACTTAGCGGCTCCATTACTTTCTATAAAACTTTTATAACGAATACACATATCGTATCGAATCCTTTTTTTTTAACAAAAACGGGCAATAATATCTATGAATCATCATAAATCTAGAACTACATGTGTCCGGGGAATCCCAAGGATGCGATGGCTGGATGTCCTAATGAGTACATAAGAGCCAACTAACCTTCGAATATCTTGAAGGTGAAGTAGCAAGCTGAAGTAAGTGGAATAGAAAGGCAGACCTAATAAAGACCGGGGTTAACGTCAGGTATTTATAATATTAAATAATAATTAATATACAAAATCACCAAAATTTTATTTTATTTTTTCTCTTTTTTTTGCGTAAAGCTGTATTCCGCACACAGCAGGGTAGGCAGAGGGAGCCTATTGTTATGATACTCCGTTCCCCACTTTCCATCGAATTTTCGAAGCATTGCGTATTGATCGGTGGAACTCAACGCGGGGCTTTCGCCTTAGCAAGATGCGAAGAAATTAAACTATTAACAAAAAAAAAATTCACTCCCTCGATTGGTAACCGAACCCACAACCATCCTTACAGTCACAGGAACTTGCGTTTCTCCGCCACGACGGCGCATAGATAACTATATAAATAGACAAGTGCGTGTTCGCGTGCCATAATATATCCTAAAAAGACTTTAGGAAACGTCCCCAACACGACGCAAGGTTACGTATTAATTAGAGACCGAGAAAGCACGTCTGGATGCACTTCAACTTCAACCAGCTCAAAGCGGCAAAGTGCAAGCAAAGAGCTCCTATTTTATAAATTCGCTTTCATAAAAAACGCCATTAAATCCTACAGCATTCACTTTGCAGCGTATTTTTATGAACGGTAATCTCATTTATTCTTAATGATACATGAAATGAAATGCTAAACAACAAGATCTATCTATGGATTCAAGTCTCATATAAATGTGAGATAGCCAGACGGAACCTAGTGTTAGAACTGTCCATTTCCTACGCATTTCCAATTTTCAGTGCGTGTTGAATGGTGGAAATCAACGGCGCGTTTTTTCTTGTTACTAGAGAGAAGAAATTAAAATAATTCATTCCCCCGCGTGTGATTCGAAGCCGCAACAGTGCTTAGACAAACGCTGTGCTGCAGCGCCACGGCGACCTCATCTTATATCATTACTTGAGTAGGTAGATTGAAACAAAACTTAGGACCCCTTCTTACGAAAATTGCGCAGAATGCGGAAGTCATACTTCCCGCAATTCCGCAAATTGTTCAATAACAACGTTTAATGAAGTACATTAAATCTATGAATACAACATTACAAACACTATAATACCATATATTTGATTTAATGTTTATAAAGTGACATACACGTTGCTATGGCAACGTTTATGAAAATATGTAAAGATATCAACAGTTGCGTAATTTACTAGTTACTATGACGCAGGTTCAAATCTGTAAAATACTTCATCGGTTTATACAGTTTCATTTTACCTTTGAAATTGATGGAAAGAGGTGAGCGAGAGGTATATCTCTCTTGCCAAAAACAATTTCCTTTAAAAATAGAACTCTATACCTATAGCTATACTTGTTTCCAAGAACACAATGGCCCAAAAAAAAACGTATCGTATGACATATCGTTAAATTATATTACACACGTATCCTTGAGATATTAAATATGATTACCGAATATAATGTAACCGTCGTTATAGGACCGTAATGGCGCAAGAGGGACGACGCCTTAGTGTCGTGGGTTCGATTCCCGCTCTGATAAAGCTATTATTTTCATTTCCTCGCTCTCGTAAAAAACATAGCGCGGCGTTGAGTTCCGCCTGAGTGAAAAATTGAGAGGAAAGTGGGGAAAAGAGTGTCTTAGTTTTAGATTTTCTTTGCTATACCATACTATGTAAGGAATGTAGCACGTCACGCTATAGCGCAAAGCTAAGTACCAGAAAAAAAATTAAAATGTTAATTATGTTGTCATCAGTTTATAGCCCAAATATATAAAAAACTTTCGTTTTTAGTAGTGAAACAATATTTTTCTTCTTTACTTGTATTATATTTTTACTTATAATCACTGTAGGATTTGAACTGTTTCATAGTAAGACATTACTAGGTGTACCTAAACTAGGGATTTTACCTTAAGGATTATGTTAATTTAATAAATAATAATACACCTATCGATAAATCTGTGACCACCTGCAGATAAATATGTACGACTACGATAGCTACATTATATTATTATCACTTTCAAAACACAAAAACACTAATAAATATTTATTTAATAACAACTTGAGGAAGGGAAGTGCCTTGATGGGAACAAGGTGTCTTAACACTAGGTTCCCAGGTTCCCTCTGCCTCTCAGGGTCGGCACTAGTTCTTGTAGCGCTCGTGTGCCTTGGCGCCACCTAGACCGGAATTAAATTCATCAAATTATATTGAAGAACACTCAGAATAAATATCTTCAAGTTACACTTTTCGTACTAGCGCTATCTCCAATTCAATAAATACAACCATTTATTTTCAGTTTAATACAGCGCCACCTATCAGCTGGTTTGTTATCGCTTTTAAGCTTTTAGTACGTTATTTAATAACAGTGACATCTATTAAAAAAATAAAACAGTTATTTTAATATCTATGTACAAAACTTTTAAAATAACTAAAATACCGACTGAATTTTAACATGATCATATCAATGGATTTTTTTAAATAATTTGGTTTTACCCAATTTATAAAAAAATATGCTTTCGCAAAAATAAATTTTGCAATCAATTTCTCTTATTTTCTTTTCTCTTATCAAAATGGTGTTATTGCCAGTGCATATTATATCTATACTAGCTCATAAGTGCGGCTTTGGTGACGTGATGCAGCGTTGCCAGACGTTCCAATTTTGCCGGAACGTCTCGATTCTTGACCTAAAACTCCAGATAAGACAGGCTTCTCTCTTTTCATGGATTATTCCATGCACTTTCTCAATACTAATCGATTTATTTACTTAGCTTTTTAATTAGGTTACTAATAAATTCTGAGAAATATCAATATGTATAAAATTAACCGATATAAAACCACTGAAGGAAAACATCCGAATATTTAATCTTCATCTTCTTCAAGTCTCATAGAGCAAACGAAACAGTTTTTATGCGTAATGTTTTGCCATCAAAAACATTTTATATTGATATCACGTATCACCGTTCTAAACTTTGTTTAAAATTAAATAAATGAATAATTAATCTGCTATCTTTTTTATATGTTCCTTTTAGATGAATGAATCCTGTTTTTATTTAAGCCGTTAAAAAATCTCTTTTTAATCTAGCTACTATGGACATTTCATCGACATCATATCGATTACATCGACATATCCTCTTGAATATTTTGTTTTTATCTTTAAAAACAATTTTTGAATTTGATACAACCTGCATCATAGTAACGCGAATTTTGAATTCGCGTTACTATGATGCAGGTTGTATCACCAAAGTCTTCTGCTTTAAAATAATATTAGTAGTAGTAGTAGTAGTAGTAGTAGTAGTAGTAGTAGTAGTACAAATATAGTTTATTTCTTTGCTAGGCTTATGTTGCAATTAAAACTTATCACCTTCGATGAATTCTGTATATAATAAATAATTTCTCTGCTTTTCTTCACTCTATTTATTGATTTTTCACTGTGATATTTATTACACATCGATTGCAATATTTATCACACATCAAATTAATTAATTAGATTTTTCACTTAAATATTTCTTAATATATATGGAAACACATATTTTTCGACATATTTATTTAAACAGAAAATACTTAATATTGTAATGAATTACAAATTAAATATTTAATTTATTCCTTCATCACTTAGTGATAGTTAATTGATTAAATTCAGATCATAAAAATCTGGGTGGTAAACCATAAGAAAAAAGAAGAACTATAAGAAAAAAATATATTATAATAGTGTGGAAGTGACATTTGTCCAATTAGTACTAGAATATATATATATATATATATATATATATATATACTATTTATACCTGAAATAATTAATAAATCTTAATTCAAAGACGTAATTACAAGCGTATATTATTTATACTATATATTGTAGACTTAGAGAAACATCAAGGAACAGTAACACAAATGCAGTTTGCAGAAGATCAATAATTCAAATAAATCACTTAATTAACACTACAATGAGAAAATCACAGATCCTGCCACAATATATGGCTAATATAGAAAAAAATACACAAAATCACAGGATTTGTTTGAATGGACAAACAAAATTTTAAGGTTTGATCATCATCATCATTGTTTTACACAAAAGTTCACTTATTTTTCACTAAATGCTACTTTTTAATTTCACTTAAATTCCACATCCCTCACAGATACTTTTGGATTAATATTGATGATTCCTTTCAACTTTTTCAAGGTGAAATCAACCATTGTGTTGCAGAAAGGCATCGTTATAGTGACATCCTCAAGTCCATCAGTGGTTGGCTTAGTTCCATAGTAAGAAAATTCTTTAGATTCACAGGGTATGTTAAATGGCAACTTAGTAGTAGATTTTCTGGCACACGTTTTACTGAATGGCAATTTAGTTGTGGATTTTCTGGCAACTCTTTTAATTGGTGGATAATCTACATCATCGTTTGCTTTTCGTTTGGCAGTGCTTGGCTCATCAAGATCCATACCACTTTCGGGCGTCATCCTGTGCGCTGTAGAATATATGGGATTGGAGCTGTGATATGTCTTCACATGTAATTTCATATCTCTTATGAATGGGAACACGGTGTTACAATTTCCACACACATACACAAGTTCCCTACAATTTTCATTTGTCAATTTGGTCAGAATATAGTTGGTGGGAATGTTTGGATGGTGCTGTCTATGGTGCTCGAGATACGCGGAACTGTCTTTGAATATTTGACGGCATATAGTGCATCTTGTGACAATATCACTCTCTTTCCCAAAAAGGGGCACTTCGTTTTTGTGAGTGTGCGCCTTAGACTCGCTCTCTGTAAACGTTTGCCTACAAACGAAACAAATAAGCTTGGCATTTTGAATACTCTCCTGTATCCTATAATATTCAGTTGGACTTTTCTTCGGAATTTCAGTTATTTTGTATATATGGGGCAGTAGTGGATGGTTAAGTCTTAAATGGGCTTCCACCGTTTTTTTAGTAGAATTCATTGTACAGTACCCGCACATGAATGGCTTTAGACCATAGTGACGTAATATATGATTTCGCAGTGTCGTCGAAAGCGATGACACGTAATCACAGTATGGGCACTTGGTTTTATCCCGACTTAAGATGTTTTTCTGTTTTTGTTCATCAATGACTAGCCTCTCATCATCGCTATCTGGACTGTTAATCACTTTGATCATTTGTTCTTCAGGAGTGGGTACTTCTTCTTCATAGCGAACAACAAGTAAAGAATTGTCTGAATTTTCTGCAGGCTCAGGTGGCGTGTCATTGTTTCTTCGTATTTGCACATAGTTCATGCTGAGCTTCTGTACGCGTATAACAGCTTCAATCCAAGATGTACGTATTGTCAAGTCTCTGGTGACTTCGACTGGACGAGAAGACTTGTCGGTGTGAGGACATGCACTCCTACAGTGGAACTGGGCGGCGTGATAAGTTTGGAAATTCATAAAACATTGACTGCATTGCCACCTGAAACATTGTGTGTTATTTTTATTATTTGGTTAAAAAAATAATAAATGACAATTTATTTAAAATTAAATAATGTAAAAAATAAATAATACTTATATCTATTATTCCAAATTAGGTTTAAGTTGTTGGACATATTAGTAAATAGCATTAGTTAATGATAAGCCCAATTAAATGGAAAAAAATAAATTTCTAACTGTTTTTAATTATTTTTTTTAGAATATAAAAAAAGAAAATCTACAAAATAAAATAATAAGACCTTTATACACACTATGTACAATAAATAACAAATGGACAAAAAAAACAATGTAACAAAATAATCAATAAATTCAGTACTTACCTTATTTTATTCAATTCACTTTCCAAATGATTTTGCATGGCATCCTCTTCCCTAAATAGAGAATAACACTTTGGACACGAAAAAGACAAGTTGATAGGTGAACCAAAACTTCCAAAAGTCTTTTCCAAATCACTCATACTCATTTTTTTATTTTCACTAGTAGATGGAGTTGTTTCCAGAGGAACTTGTGGCTTTACTATAGTTCCCGGGATGGGTCTCAATATCTCTTCTTTCTGTTTCGCGAGATTTGCCTTATTCTGTTGTATTATAGCACTCTGATATTCTAGAAGTTGCAGTACCCATGTTTCTATTCGGCTATCTACTTTTAAGGCCACTGGCTCACGATTTTGTCTATGTTCAATTTGCATATGTTCCTTTAAGCCTTCTTTATGAAATGCTTTGTATGAACATATGCTGCAACCCCATCTGTAAATAAATTTGTATTTTATATGTAAAATATTTTTTAGGTTAAATTTCGTGACAAAATATTAAGTATTATGAGTATAAAATGTTTGTGCAATAAACACATAATTACACAACAAAGTATACAAAAGAATGTATTAGTGCAAGCTTTTTATTTATTTAACCTAAATAGAACTTTAATTTATTTTGAGAAGTAAATTAATGATTATATTTGGTTATCCCATTAAGTAGAAACGAAAATAAAAATATACATACTTTCTATACTTGAGCTCTTCATAAAGATGTGACTGCATAGCCTCTAAAGTGTCTTCTATGACAACTTTGCAAAACGAGCACTTGTATTTAAGACCATTTGGCTCACAAAATTCACCGAATTCTCTGCACAAATCATCCAAAGTCTCTTCGACAGGAGGATCTTCCACTTCTTTCTTAACCAGATTTAGATCAATTCCAGGATTTCCTATAGAAAGAGGAGTTACTACCGTCTGAGCGACTACCGATGACGGCAAATCTGTTGGGATCTCCGATTTTATCTTAGGTTCTTGATTTCCAAACTTTTCGCTCTGCTTTTGCCATCGAGGTGTACCATCAGGGCAATCAGATACGGTACCTTCTTGATAATAATAATAGAATATCTCTTCTGGTTTGTCGTCATGAGATTTATTTTGATGTTTCAATATATTCTCAGAATTGGAAGTTCTAAATGCGCAATACGCACATTTATATTGCATTTTGGAGTTATGTTCTTTGGCACAGTGTTCGACAACGTTCAGTCGTAATAAGGTTTTAAATTTGCAGAGTCCACATTGCCAAGGCTTCAGGTCCATGGTTGGGGCAGCCGCTTGAGATGCAGTTGGACTTGCCGGTACTGGAGCTCCTTCCTCTCTAACTATCAACACATTCCCACCTTTATGAACATCGGATATATGATGCTCTAATATTTGCCTTCTATAATGATAGTATGAGCATAACGAACACGCATATAAATTCGTATCGTGCATTTTTAAATGAGCGATAACTCTAGCTGCCGTTAGAGGTTTAGTAGTGTCCAAATTTTGATATGGTGGACAATGTACGCAATGGAATATACTCGTACCGGAATGTAGGGTCTCCCAGTGACACTTTAACATTGATTCATCAACAGATATATAAGAGCAACCCTGAGCTCCGCAAGTAAGACGATGTTTTTCGGGAACATATTTAGGAAAGCGAGCGGCTGCTTCTGGTGGAATTACTGAAGAAAGGGCGTTGTCTGTTTTGCTTTTATCCATTCTAGTTGTGATGGAACTCGAAGCGAGATTCACCATTTTATCAAAATGTTTTTCGTTGCTCTCCAAATGGGGCACTGGATTAACGGGGGCCGTTTGTGGCACTGGTTGCTGTTGGGCGTGCAGTTGCAAGTGTCTGACCATGTTGTGTCTCACTTTAGTGCTGAACTCGCATAGAGAACAATGTAGAGAATCATCCAAAATTGGGTTAATTGGCAGCAAATGTATATCGAGAGGACCGAATCTTTTAATTTTTTCTGGTGGTTCAGCGGCTTTTTCTTTACTGCCTTGGCATCTTTTTCGCCGATTTGGCCCCATTGCTTTCTTGCTACTTTCTACATTTTTGGTGTTCGAAGTAGGATTATGTTCAATTTTTTCATGCTCTCTAACGGCACCCAATGTATTAAACGTACGTAGACAGTGATAACAAGTATAAGTTCTTCCTGCTTTTAGGCCGTGAACTCTCGTATAATGAGTTGGTAAGTCTCTCTTTGGAAATTGTAATTTGCAATGAGCACATGGAATAGGATCAGGTACGCTACTGAAGCAAGATCTTATATGTTTTTTGAATCCAGACAAATATTTCAATACGGAATTGCATTTTGAGCATAAAAATAATTGTGATGGTGCAATTGCTTGTTGTTGTTTTAAATCACCCATAGGCGCGGTTACTGATATTATTTCCTTGTCACCAGATAAATCTACAGTGTTAAGGGGAACATCATCTTCATCACTATCTAAGCATACCACATCACAATTTTGAGCAGCCTTCTGAGGAGATTCTTCTTTCTCAATCTTAATAATGGGTGTAAAGCTGCTTTCTAAATATTTGTTTTCGTCAATTTGAAGCGGAGGCGTGACACTCGGTGGTGGTTGCGAAGACATTTCATTATTACTTTCTTGAGACAAAGTTACATGTTCAATTTCAGTTTGCTCAGTCTCAAAGCCTTGTTCATTTTCGACATTTGTCAAAGCTCTTGCTTCAGTTACAACTGTCATCGGCGCAATTAATTTTTCTAATTCTGTCGATCTCTCCGCTTCTCTTGCCGGGTTTTCTTTTATATCTCTTGGTGTGACCGAGATTGTAGGCGTATCAGTTTTACTTAAGTGCGCTAGAGGTAAAATCTTTAATTTATTTTTATCCTGAAATGTTAATTATATAGAATGAATTAAAATTATTTTGATTCTTTTCGATTTTTTTAATTGTACGGGTATGTAGTACATTCATTGTACATACCTTATGCGTAACAATCCTTAAATACGCCTTAGGTGGTTTGTGAGGGTGACTTAATGATGAGTGATCAAATAATCCTGTTTCACTATCTGTACCAAAGACGCACCATACACACTGATACAAATTTAGATTATGAACTTTTGTGTGGCTTATTAAATCTGACACTGTAGGTAAATTCATAGAGCATATCTGAAAATTATAAATATAACTTTGTAAGCTTAAATTGAATACAACAGTAAGCAGAGATTACTTAAAGCAACATAAATTATAATAAAATTAAAAGTAATAATTTTAGTTTTAATTATTAGGTATCGTAACATAGAGAGCAAGAAGTAAAAACCAGACTCACCCAACATGGAAACTCAGTATCAGTCGCGTGTTTTTTAGATAAATGCGTTACATATTTTCCTGGAGTAAACGCTTTAAAATTACAAGGACTGTTCTTTGTACCTGTAAAATAAAATACATAGAAATCATAAACTGTCTATAAATAAAAATAATAACCACATCAAATGTTAAAAACGAATTTACAAAACTTACCTCGGCAAATGTAAGGTTCCACCACAGTATGTCGCAGCAAGCGACCATCATCTAGATCTGCAGGGACCGTTTGGACCGGAGTGAAAATAATTGATTTATTAGTAGAGGATTTATGTACCCTGTTGATATGAGAATCTACCGATTGACCCGCTGCGGCACGATAAAAACACATGCTACATGCATATTGGCAGCGTCCGTGTTGCTTAAACACATGTGTTATTAAATCTATGGCATTATTCGAGGAGTCATAATCACAATAAGTACATTTCAAAGAATTTTCTCCACCAACACGCATATGCGTGGATGCGTGAAGTAAAGCATCCTCAGCGCTATCAGTTGTAAAGGAACAATATCGACCAGCACATTTAAATATCTGTGCCAATTTTTTCTGTGTCATCATAGCTTCTAAGACTACACGATGTTTGTTTAAGATTATTTCTGCTGAAGCCTGTTCATAGTTATATTTTTTCTCAATTTGTATTTGTTCCGTTGTCGAGAAAGTTAGATTTTGAAGTGTTTGGTTACTTTCAGAACCAAGGCTTATTACATTTTCTATAACGGGTAAATTTTCCACTGCTTGCTGATGATCAGATGTCTTTGTAATGAGGTCTGATATCGGACGTACGTTAATGTAAGACGTTAGTGGTGATTTATCATTAGATTCGTGATTAGATAAGTTTGAATCCATCACAGGTAACTGTTTTCCAGATATTTCATCTTCTATATTTGGAAAATTACCATGTGTTTCTAGCATATGCGCTAAACAATCCTTAAAATGGTAAGTTCCTTGAGGCATAACAATAACTTTACAAATGCAACAATATCCATCCCATACTTCCGTATGCTTAATCTGAACATGTTTTTTTAGTGAAATTAAAAGAGTTGTTTTATAGTGGTAATCGTTTCCATTGATACAGCAGACATATTCTTTAGATCCAGTGGCAGTATATTTTATCTTAAAATGAGGGTAATCAACAATATCATTTACGCTATTGATTTCTTGAGTTTCATCATGATGAAGGATATTAATCTTTTCCTCACGACTGCGCGCTTGAATGTCATATTGTGTATCATTGCTTTGAGAATTTTCGCGATGGTTGTTTGATGTAAGTTCCTTCTTAATAGCACATATATTGTTATCAGTAAATTCTGTTATTTCATTTACTATATTATCAGTTTCAAATAGTATTTTGGACTGTATTTTAGTCGATTGAAGTATTTTTTCACTTTCATTAACTTTTAAAATATTTTGAGCATTTTCATCGATATTATCCCTCTTAGGGTCGTAACTCTCTGTATAACCCTGATTCGATCGAGTGCTTCTAAGCACACGTTGCGTTCCGACTTCAGAATTGATAATTTCCTGATCATGTTGAGTAGTCTCATCGAAAACCTTGTTTAGAGATATTTTTGTATAAGCCCCAAAGTTCACAGTGTAAACTGCAATCTGTTTATCGTTATGGCGGGTTATTACATGGGTTTTAAGATTTTCTAAAGATATTTGTGTATAGTTACATTTTTCACATAGATAACCTATAACTTGTCCTTTAACATCTTTAGGAGGAGGAGGAATATCTAATTTAAAGGGGCATTGTATATCATTTGAGCATTCTGGACAATGTTGTTTGTATTCACCTGTATGCATGCTCACAATATGCCAAAAGAAATTTTCTAGAAGTTGTTTTTTATTGCTAAATTCTTCAAAACAAAATCTACAAGTATATTTTTTGGATGAGACTTTGCTGATCAGTTGAAAATTGGCTTTCATTGACTCTTTTATAGCCTCTTTTGCTATTAATGGACTCATGCGTGACAGTGGGATTTCAGAATGCGGGTGATGTTTTTTGTAATGTTGAACAATTTCATGTCCATTATAAGAACATAAGCGACAAGTGTATTTAATTTGATTTTTCCGGAAGCAATATGTCTTGTCAGTAAAGTAATTTGCTGATATTTCAGAACTATTTTGACCTTCGGATGAGTTGTCAAACAGTGTGTTAGAAGAAGCTTGTTTACGTTCAGTTTTTTTTTTCTTATTCTTAACCTTAATAACGCCTGCTTTCCAACCACCCGCTTTCTTACGTTTAACTTTCTTTTTTGTTTCTGTACATAATTCTGCAGAAACAACGCTTTTTGTAGAACTTTGAGAATCACTTTCGGATTCAGAACTTTTTTCATCATTTTTCACTTCACTCATAATTTGTGTCTCAATAGAAGAATCTGTTTCGAAAACGTATGGATCATTGTCAACGGAATTCTGTTGTATCTTTGTTTTAAATTTAGGTCCAGCCTTCACATTAACATCTGATTTACGTTTCCTTTTGACATCTAATAGAGCAGATTCATCTGTACATAACTTTTTACTCTTTACTGTACGCTTTTTTGTTGTTATTTCTGTATGCTCAAATTCATCGGAATTACATGAATCATTAAATTTTTTAAGCACTACGACCGGTTCTTGAGTATTACCTTGAGAAGAACCAGTTCTTTCAATTTGGGATTGATCATCTTTATTATCATCAACAAGCTTAGCCAAACGACACATTCTAATACCAGTAGCACTTAAAATATCATCTTTCATAAACATCTCCCTTATATCGTCTTGCAATTGTTGTAGTTCTCTTGACATTTTCTTACCTTGAGGCTTTTCTGCACGTAAATTTGTAATATCTGAACGCGTCGTACGTTTACTTTCTATGGATGAGTTTTTGTTAGATTGCTTCTTTTTCCCTTTTTTCGTGAGGCTAGCTTTGCCTCGTTTTTTCTTATTTTTAAAGTCTTCATCTTTCATAATTTGATTTAACTTTTCTCCTACACTGTCTTCGTTATACGATAAAAGTAATTCGTTTTCTGGTTCGTCTTGGACAATATCTGAAATAGTATTCATTTCTTCTTCAGTTCTGTTGACGAGGGGCACCTTTTCCAAAACAGTTGCTTCCACTACATGTGATTCATTACTATTCTGTGGCATATTTATATGCATAAGATCTTCACCAGCATAGTTATCTTTTGACGTTTGAGAACTAGCGCTACAATTTTCGTCTTTATTACTCTGTTCATCGGATATATCACAAGAATTATTTGAGTCCTGAACATCTTTTATAATATTCTCACAATTTTTACTTACCGTATTAGGAATATCTTCATCGTCAGAAACAATTTCACTAAGTTTTTCTAATTTCTTTTTTATCTTTTCATTCTCACTTGATTGATCGCCTAACAACCCTAACAGCTCTTTTATTTTACCTCTGTCTTGTAATATTGTCAAAAATGTTCCAATAGCTTCAATCTGCGCTATTGGCGTTTGGGAAGAACCAGGTTCTAAAAGATTGGGCGTTTCGTTATTATTGTGAGTAGACGTAATATCAGCATGCATTTCACACTTTCTTTCATTAGTACTGTCAGGTAGACTTTTTAAGACGTGTTCGTTTTCAATAACATCATTGCCATTTATTGTGCTATCAGGTGTATATTCACTTAGGGCAATTTCTTCAAGATTGTGACTATTTTTATTATTCTCAACAACTTGCTTTTCCGCATCTTCTGAAGTAGTTACGACTGCTTCATTATTTTGTATATCTTCTCTAACTGTATTAGCTATTATTTTATCATTCTCTTTAAATATATTAGCACTATCAGAGCGATTTGATTCTTTAATATTTAGTGTGGCAGCTTTTGGATAATCATCACTATTTTTGTTGATTTCATGATTGTGGTTATCCGTAGAAGCCTCTAATTTCACACACGTAAATGTATTCTTGAGATCGATTTCAGTTGGTTGTACAAGAGTGCCTTCACTTAACGATGGACTATTTATATTATTTAATTCATAGCTTTTACTATTCTCATCACTTATTTCTGAGATATTTTTTTCACAATACTCCTTGAAATCATTAACAATTTTAGAATTAAGAATTAAAGATTCTTGTTTTTCTTTATTCTCTTCGTTTTCCTTATCTTCTACACTTGTTATATTTTCTAACATTGTTTCCAGACATAGATCTTTACTAAAATTAGAATTTCTAGACAAATTTTTGGAAGAACTTAAGTCATGATCCAAATCTGCTATCAAATCATTTATATTATCTATAACTGGATCCGACACCACATTATCTGAAAACATTTCAAGCTCATCAATAGCAAAGCTTGGATCTAACATTACATTTTGATTTTGAAGTGCAGTAGGCTCCTCAGAGTAAAGTTTGTCTAAGCTTGTTTCTTGGCTTACTTGGTCTATTAGTTCAATATTAGTACCCTGGGTAGTCACGTTTTCATTACGATTTGACAAATATTGTTTTAGAATGGTAATATTTTTTTGTGTATTGGAAGTAATATTAGTACATTTATTGTCCTGTTCATCTTCGTTGTTTGAATCTGAATCATATATAATAAATTTGTTAGTCTTCTTTGTTCGTTTTATAGGTGATGTATTCAATTTCTCCAACAGGTTTTTACTCACTGATCTTGTGATTCTTTTGTCAGTATCGCCAACGTGATCTTCTACTGCTTCATCTTGTTTTTTGGTAACGTTATTGACGTCAAATTCTAACTTTTCAGGTTTGTGACAAAATTGTGTTATTTCCGTTTTAATTTTTTCTCCTGCTTTTTCAATACTTTTAGTTTTTTCATTTATTACAGTTTTGGTTTCAATTTTCCTATTTTGATTTTCTTCTTCGTGTTTTTTCCCTTGCGTTATACTGGTTTGTTTCTTTTTATTATTTTTCTCCAAATTTGGTTTACTTAAGTTCTTCTTTAAATCTTTATTTGTTTCGTCATCTGCTTTACTTTTCAATTTACTTTTATCACTTTCTGTATTACTGCTTTCTTTAGGAGCTTGCTCATCTTGTGGTCGTCTAATTTTTGGTATTTTATAATTTTTCACTCCATATCCCGGTCCAAGAATATTTCCTTTAGAAATATTATCATTAGAATACACTATACCATGTTTTCTTGTTTCTTGAGAAGTGCTACGACTCTTATTTCGATTTTTGTCTTTACCCTCATGTAAATTTTCACGTCGTAATCTGGGATCCCTATAATTGTGCCTATGTAAATACTGAGTGTTACTTAATGTTGATTTGCTATTTTGTTGGATTTCATATATTTCCTTTCGACTGCGACTGTAACAATTCGTTTTGCAATCACTATTTTTTTTTAATTCATCTCTTTCTGTTTGTAATTTTTCATTACTTAAATTACTTTGAAATTTGAAAGACCTTAAATCTTCCTTAATGTCTTTAAAATTAAGTATTTTATTATCCTTAATTTCTCTTCCTACACTGCAAGCACGTTTATACTTTAAATGTTTGTTATCATTTTCTTTACTTTCAAATGTAAAACAAGTTTCATTTAAATCTCTGCTAGAAAATGAATCTCTAATTAACGATCTTCCAACACTAGAAGCACGTTGTCTTCTTGAATCAAAACTCGTGTTTTTATCATTTCTATGTGATTGAAATGTACTATTAATACTTGTATCAATAGCAAATGTGTGATTATCGTGTAAATTACTTTCTTTAGAGATAGAACGTCCAACACTACGATCTCGCAATGCGTTTGGAAATCGGTCACGAACTTCTCTTGTTCTTCCGACACTTTTTTCACGTTGATAAGAACGTCTTTCCACATCATCATATTTTTTATATTCATTTTCATATCTGCTTTCATAATTTCTTGAGCTAGTGCATCGAATTCGAGAATTACATCGATCTGACTCATAATCTCTGTTATAGAAACGATTATTGCTAGATTCTCGCCGATATTCTCTATAATTCCGACCCATTTGTTCATAGGCTTTATTTCTTTCGTTTTTATTTACGTTTTGTTCCCTTTGATATCTACGAAAATCGTTCTTATTATGGTAATTACTTTGATCAGATTTGTAAGAGCTAGAGTTGTATTTTCGATCTAGGAATGGATCGCGTTCTCTATTATCGTCACAGTTGCTAAAGTTATCGTAATCAGAATTACGATTTAACCGTGGATCTTGGGAATTTCCATAGTTTTGGTTATAATCATGTCTTGTAAAATGGTCAGATCTGTTAAAAGGTCCTTCTGCTCTACCAAATAGTGGGAGCGTCATAGAACTGTCTATTCTACCGAATGATGGATTAGGAGTAGGTGGACAGTCTAACCTCCCAAAAGATGGATTCGGCGTAGGTGGACAATCTAATCTCCCAAAAGATGGATTCGGTGTAGGTGGGCAATCTAATCTCCCAAAAGAGGGATTCGGCGTAGGTGAACAATCGTATCTCCCAAAAGAAGAATTCGGCGTAGGCGGGCAATCTAATCTTCCAAAAGATGGATTTGGCGTAGGTGGGCAATCTAATCTCCCAAAAGACGGATTTGGCGTTGATGGGCATTCTATTCCTCCAAATGATGGATTCGGCGTGGACGGACAATCTAATCTCCCAAAAGAAGGATTTGGTGTAGGTGGACAATCCATTCTTCCAAAAGAATTTGGTGTATTTGGACTATCTATTCTACCAAAAACTTGGTTTGATGGTGGCAGACAATCTATTCTGTTACCTACATCCCTATTATCAAACATTTTTCTTTCTGTTCTGGAGTCTTTTTGGTATTGATCAAATCTGTTATTGTCTCTTTGCATAAAGTTATTTCGACCATCTCTTAAATCAACATCCTCCCAAAAACTGGGCCCGTTATCGGAATTTTCCCATCGGTGGCGTTGGTTTTCAGTACTTTCACGTGATTCTGAATTTGGAAACAATGGTGCATATACGTGTTTCGTTGATGATAAATTATCATTATCAAATGTTTGGCGCAGAGGTGTCATTTCAAAAGTCCGCGCATTTGGAGTCAAATTAGGTGCAATATTTGAAATTCTACTGGGAGTTGCATTTCCTGCCATGTTAGTTACAGAACCAAAATTTGGCGATAATATGCCAGGTGGAGTAACTATACAATTTAATGTCGATGGTAAACTAGAGTTTAAGTTATGAAATAAATTTGAATTTGGTGAGGGATTACCAAAAGTTATTCCCGATCTTTGTATATTATATGGATTTGGGCTATCAGTTCGAACAAATGCATTAGATTCTCTGTTTACTCGTGGATCTATCAAACTTTTATCATTTTTGGTAATATCATTTTCTGCAGATAGTTTTTTGGGTAAACTTTCTTTGGGCAATGGCTTATTTAAAGATTTATTTATTTGTGGTATTGGCATTAATTTTCTCATGTCAACATCAGCATCAGAACTTGCAATTACTGTTTCAATAGGATCGCTTGGAATAATTACAGGCGGTTTGATTCCTGTATCAGCGAAATCTTCGTGATCAGGCGACTTTGGAGCCAAATTGTTATATAAATCATCTAATGACAAATCAGATTTATCCTCATCGTCAGAGGTTGTGTCTATTTTAATTTTTGTTAAGAAATTAAAACGCTCACATTCTTTTTCCGTTAATTTCAAACTCTGTTTTTTGGCAACATCATCCTTGCTCATATTTAAGGTGTTATCGTCACTTTCTTTACATTTTATAGGTGCAACAGCCTTAGCTTTATAATTTTCAATTGATATTCTTTTCTTAGAACCAATTTCATGCGCATTTACTACTTTTGTTACTTTGGGAATGTGAAGTAGCGGAGTTGATAATTCATTTGGTACAACACCTGATGTTTCACTTAAAATTTCTTTTTTTAGAGCTTGTAATATATCAATTTCAGATATCTTTTTTGTTTTTTCGAATATAGGTATTTCAGTATTTATATTGGATTGTGGTAAAATGTCATCGAGTTTTAAATTTCCCTGTTCAAGTTTACTAGTAGTTCCGATTTTTTGTTCAACATTTGTTTCGATTTTAATAGTTGAAACATCACTATTATCAGAGTTAATGTTAAAATTGCTTATTTTGTCATTTTTATTTTTACATAAAACTTTATTTTCATCTTTATTTATTGACTTGTAGGAGTTAGACTTAGCAACTTCTTCGTTCTGTTTGTTTTCTTGTAAAACTGAACCTTCTGTTATACTTAATGAAGTCTCTATAGCTACTGTTTTTGGCGAATTTTTATTTACCCTTTCAACAGATTCGTTTGCAGGTTTCAAATCTGTTTTAATGTCTTTGTCATTTTCTACTTTAGAATCTGGATAGGACTTAACGGTTAATGTATCAACGTTTGAACCAATATCTTTTCCCGTATGACTCACGCAATCATCTATCTTTTTGTCACACGTTTCAAAATCAGTCTTATCGATTGGTAAACATGTGTTTTGATCTTCATTCAAGCTTTTATTTTTATCGGAATTAATAACAAGGCATATTTGAATTTTACGAGGTATTTCTGTATCTGTGGATTTTGTTTTTGAAGATTTTTCTTTGTCCATTATAACTAGACTCCCATAAATACTTTCTATTGCTTCACTTTCACTATCTGAGAGTTCGCCTTCCTCGATTTCTTCATTTTTGTCTCTTTTGTCTTTTTTCTTATATGATTTTAGTATAATATCTGATATATCATCTTTTGCACCAGTTTCTTTGAGTTCACCAAGAATTTGAGTTCTTAATTCACGTAGAGAATCAATATCTACATCATCATTACTACAATTTATTATCCTTGACAAAATATCTTTAGTGTTCAAGGAATTTAGACTTTCTTCTGGTACATTAAGAGTAATGTTTAGATCTTTTGATTTAACGTCTTTTCTAGATTTTCTCCTTTCTTTTTTGTGATATGAAGGAGAAAGCCGTCGTGGTGATTTTTTTGGAGATCGCCTACTGTAAAGTGGTTTATTTTGAGTTGCATCATCAATACGTTCCTGACTAGTTTCGGGAGACAAAAGGACGCGAGTGTAATTTCTTTTTCCTACTGGAGAAGCTTCTTCTTCTGCCGAAAGAGAAAATTGATCCGATGTTGAGGAGGTAGGCATATTGGGGCGTCGTTGAAACAGTGCAGGTTCTTTACTGCCTGGAACACACAGTTCTTCAGTAGCACTGGCTCTTGCAATCTCCGGCAGTGTTTCTTCATTTTCAGTTTTTAACTTAGATGTCGCAGTCTTTAACTTTTTCCTTACTAAGTTTAAGTCACTTTCATTGTTTTTAGTTTCTTGAGGACTCCTATTTGCATCTGGCAAAGCATCTCTCTAAAATATACAAAAAAAGATTAGATATTTGCCTAATATACTTCATATTACTATAAATAGCCATAAAAATAAAACCAACCTGTTCAACTTTCGCGTATAAATTAATCAAAACTTGTTCACATTTAAGCAAATTTTCCATTTTCATTCTGCAATTAATAAAACAATTAAAATCAATTTCATTACATAAGAAATAACGGAGTAAACAAAAACATAGTGTGTATTTTGCACCTTTTCTTTTTATCCATAAGAAGGTCTCTTAGCGATCTTATTTTATTCAGCTGTGCTTGTCGAGGATTGGAAGTAGTATTCGTATTCTCCAGTCTTTTAATCATACTCTCCAAAAACGGGATGTATTTCTTCATCTCCTCAAACTTACGATCGTATTCCAAATCCATTTTGAAAGCTAAAATCAGTTTAAGTGTTGTGAACGCGTAATACAACGTAAATTAAAATTATACCCCCTAATATAGTAATCACACGAAAATAAATACAATAAAAAAATTATTAACCAATTTTAATTTGTTAACCTAATACCTTCGAATTACTAAACAATCATCTTTGTTAAAACGGGATACCTCAAATTCATTTTATGAAAATAATTATAAAGATAATTTCTAAACATAATTTGTTTATTTATATGTCAAATATTTTAATTGTAATGAATAACCAACAAAATGCGTTTTTTGCCAAAAAAAGGCATGAGTTGGAACAACAAAGAAAGCATAAAAATAAATAAATTTCCACTTTTTTTTCATATTCACGGTGCATTATGCATATAGCAGGGGTAGGCAGAGGGAGTCCAGTTTTCAGACTCTCTGCTCCCCTCTTTCGGCTGAATTCTTGACGCATTGCGTTCTGAGTGGCGGAACTCAACGCCGCGCTGTGCCTCAACACCAGAACGAAGAAATTAAAATATTAAATATTTCTTGAGTGGGAATCGAACCCACAACCTGTCTCGCTTACGGTTAACCGCTTGGGTCCCTGCGCCAAGACTAGCTTCTAAATTAAATATCTCAATGGCATATTCGTTTCAATTAATTATAAGTAAATAAAAGTAATTATATCGTTTTAATACGATATAATTACTTTTATTTACTTATAATTAATAGGCGACAGTCGTATCGCAGGAACACAGTGTAACTGTAAAATCGACTGGTCGTGGGCTCGATCCCCGGTCGAGAAATCAAATATTTATTTACATTTATATGTTCATTTCATAGCTCTGGTGTCGAGGCAAAACTCAGCACCCAACTTACGCCAACGCCACTTAACACGCAATGCCTCCGGTCTTAAAGCTGACAACAAATATATAAGAGAGATCAACAATAACAGTTTGGGAAAACAAGTATAATAAGAACACAAAAATTATATTATTATTACAGTTGCATAACTATAATACTAATAAATTTTAGAGTAAGCACTTAAGCAAAGTATTTATGAAAGTTTTTTCTTGATTACAACGAAATATTGGACGAATATAAATATATTTAAATCAGCTTCACTCTGTATCCCGCACACAGCGGGGTAGGCAGAGGGAACCTAGTGTTAAGACACTACGATCCCTACTTTCTGCCGAATTCTTTTATTTATAAATATATTTTTCACGTGAAAAACAAACAATTAAATGTTAAATATTCTAGGTCAAATCGCTTAATTTTTATTAATAAAGACAATATATGAACAAGGTACAAATGTATGACAACAATAGAAATGACATTTGAACCTAATACTTTCATATAGTCCAGCTTCACGAATTACCCGGCTTATAACGAAGTTGGCAGAGAAAACCTAGCGTCAAAACAATACATTTTCATTACATAAGAAATATGCTAATGCTCTTCGCCCACATACGAGACATTGCGTTGTGAGTAGCGGAACTCAACACTGCGTATTGTGTGGAGTGAGAGAATCCAAAACCATCGCGTTCGGAGTCAGACTCCCTGTTTGCCATGAAAATTTGCCATTTTATATAATTTAAATGTATCTATGGAGAATAGATAAAGTGCTACGACAATATAATGAGGATTTTAATATAGTCAATAGTAATTATTATTAAAGAAATATCATATAACGTGTATTAAATTGGACATACCAATGATAGATATGATATAATATACATATATATGTATATATAATTTATTTATGTTTTTGAGGTTATTTACGTTTATTACTTAATTAATCAATATAAATCAATTAAACAATAAATTACTTAGTTATATATTGCATCATTCAATACAGTATTATATAGAATTGGTCATATTCATATCCTTCTATCAGTAGATGTCACTCTGTTTAGATCTTTTATCTTATGATCGTGTGGAGATATAAAGGTAAAATTTACATCAAAAATTCAAGCTAGCTTTCTTTATTGTACCACTATGTATATACATAAATATACTTAAAATATATAGTTTTCTTCTCGTAAACTTAAAATGAAATTTGACGAAGAAGAATACAATACACTACAAACAAAGATAAAGAATGAGTAAAGAATTAAAAAAGTATCAAGATTAGTGCCTGCAATGCAAACATAAGTTTGTCAACTTCATTCCCCGCGTAATCAAAACCTATAGGATATTTCCCGTAGACCTCCGATTATGAAATTTGAAAAGACGCGACAACTTACAATGTAAATATAGTAAGGAATCCGAAAAATATAAATAAAAACTATTACAAATCACAAAATATAATTGGCATATATATTTACAGTTTTTTTACAAGTTACAATGAAAACATACACAGACAAGCTTTTTTTTGACCTACAGTCCTGAAATTTGCACGGAACACTCAGTGGACGAGTCTGATTTGCCCTTGACCAGTTAGGTTTTTTTTCCTATATCTCATTAGAATTGGTATGAAAAATAGGTTTTAAAGAATACGAAAGACGTATCTTAGAAGCAAGTAGTGGTCGTAGAATAAGATCAGAAGAAAGAATGACTTCTTTAGTTACAAGTTTTCCATAAATTAAATTTTATAGCAAGATTTGTATTAACATGTAGTAAAGAAATTATATTTTATTGAAACAAAACAATTTTTCACAAATAACAGGCATTGCAACGGTGTAAAAAATTTATTTAAATATAAACAAGTTTTTGCAAGATACGCATAAACGCAAAATTTTTGAATATCTTACAAATACGATATATCACTATATACGTCTCCTGTTTTTATGTGGGTAGATTACAGATCCGACAATACTTGCAATGAGCATATAAAAATAATTTTATATTACCCATAATTAAAAGAGAAATAACTAAGAAATCTGGATTTTGTAATTAGTTTAATCGAATTACAAAACAATATAAGTTATATCTTAGTATCTAAGAGTAAAATAAAATTCGCAAAATAAATATAGTGAATTGTTAACTATCCACTTTTTAAAACGTAAAGAATTTCGATCGGAACAGCTTATGTAATTGGAGTATAGTTAGTTCGTTAGTAGTAAAGCAAAAAATAAATAACCCTTAAAAATTACTAGTATTTTGAAATGACTTTTTAATTTAAAGACGATGTGTTCGATAGATACTGTAGATGAAAACGCTTAACTATATCAATACATATCTAGAATTTAAATTTATTAATATTTAACCTGTGCAAAAGTTCTGACGAAAGTAACAAAGCAAGATGTTCTTAGCACACGTCGCCGCTATACCTACAAAATATGCCTTATAATGTATTTCACAAGACTACTCTTAGTTTCAAAGAGCATTCAACAACTTACAAAACGAAAGATACTTATTTGGAAAACGTATAAAAATTATCAATCCACAATTTTTACTCGTATATTCCAAAAATATACGAAAAATTTGTTGCCAGTTGAGATTTCAAAATAAATTTACAATTTTAATAGCTTTTCTTTTAATTCCAATACTTTAGTTGTTACTCAAAAAAATTAACAATTAAAAAACAATTGCAAGTATCAAAATCTTTTATTAGAAAGCCGTTTCTTCAAGTAATGGTGACAATTTTAATTGTATTTACGAAAAAACTACGATGTTATTGTTATATGATATTTGTATTTGCTATGCATTTAAATACATAACTACACAATTATTTTCGTCAATAATTTAAAAGTTAAGAAATAATAAAATTATATGTATAACTAACTCACTATAATCTAATAAAACTATTACAGAGAATAATTTCTTTAGTGTAAGACAGTTTACAGTAAAGACTGATTACCGTTTTTAAGTTTTATTGAAACATTCCCGAACCGAACCGAACCATTCTCCCGGGAAACGATTTTTTATCAAATTAATTAAACTTGAAGACTTCTGAAGGCAGGTTCACCATTTGTCCGATTTCCGAACTGAGCGACATTGGGCATGCTAAGGTACAAAGAATTTAAGTTTAACAAGTCCACGTCGACAAATCCGTGGGACGGCAGAAAACTAACACAAAATATCAAAATCATAAACTTACTAAAACGTATACGAAAAGTAAACGTTCGGCCACTGCTTTATTCCATAAAAATGCACTATACAAGAAGATTTTACCTCCACGATATACGCGTAAAAATGGCGTTTGACGAAATCCACACACTCCCGTTTAATCGCGCTCAATAATAAAAAGGTATCATATTTGGCAATTACCTTAATAATTTTCGAAGATTCACGTATAATTTATAGCTTAAACATAATATCAATAACAATATTGCTAGCAAAGGAGAAATACAGCGCCAGCGCCGTCGTGCCTTCCGTTCTGCGGCGTAGAATGAAGTGAACGACAAAATGGCCGCCTGGGTGCGGCGTCCTGACAACAATCAGCGATGTCTGCTATCCCGCTCACCACGACCACGTATACTTTTTCGAATAAAAGAATGGACATAACGGGACCAGTCTGGTGCATTTTCAACAATGTAATAATGTATCAAATTTAGTTTTTTTTTTTCATATTTTGTAATGCATTAATATTATACGCGTTTGTTTTTCATTAATTTATTTAACGATTATAAATTTATTATATATTTATAATTTGGTATTTTATTGTAGGTATAGCGTAGAAATATATTCTTTTTTTATAAAGAAAGAAATGTACAACTTAATACATAGAACTATTTAGTAGTCATGTGCTTACATAAACTATTACTATGCAAAATCTCTACTAAACATACCTTTTGCATCCGAACCATTTTAATAGTTATGTAAGCTGTCGATCCGGCTTGAGCAAGCTAATAAATATAACGAGTGTCATTAGTACATGCATACTTCCCAATAAAATTATCATTTATATATTGAGAGAATACCTACTTTTATTTTTTTATTATTAGATGGTACACAGCAAAAATGTTATATTCAATGACGCACTATTTGAAGTAATCAACAAAGGCGTCCGCCATTACACGCAACGCATGGAACATTCCCCAGTCGTGAGCTACAAGGATCGGACTAAACAATTTGGCACTAACCTTTTATAAACTATTATACTAAAATAAAGTAGACAAAATATTAAACACAATGTTGGAGCACACGAGAGTTTATATACATTATTTCTTGAGGGTGAATGTACGGTGACCCTATAACTCTCATTTGTCCGTCTCTCGGGCCTCAACGACACTGTTTGGACCGTGGTATGAGAACAGTAACGCAGCGATCGATGTATTCGTAGACTAGATTGTAGGCGCCCCCCTCGAGCCCGACGCCTCGCATTCGACGAGCGGACGCCAGTCAGTGGAGCAGCGTTCCTCGAGTGTAGACGATATATATACTCCTCGTGATTTTACTTTTTTTTAATGTTAATTACGTTACGTAGCAAATGCGTATACCATTTTTCATTCTTTGATTAATCCAAATTAATTTACAAGCGTTTGATTTGATTATTCTTGATCGGTAATCATTTACGTATCATCATGATTATTATTTGCGTTCTATATTTGTTTTAGTGACGTCATTCTTTTTCGTACCAGTATCGCAGAATAACAGTGAAGTGACTCTCGGCTAGATTTTCTATCGTATAATATAATTTTTATTGCTGTTTGCTTAATGATACATGATTGTTTTTTAATATTATACATATATTAATAAAATACCAGTTACATAGCAACTTTTCTTTTAATTTTTGTAGGTATGCGTCGCGTATTAGCTTGAAAACTTTTTGGTGAAATAAAAAAAGTAAATAGAATTTAGAATCATTTCAGTGAGACAGTGTCAAGAGTAACAATTGGAAATAAGTTTAAACTATATTTGGACAAAACTATTGCATTATATATTATTAAATAGGTATATTGTAGTTATCAGGCGACTTGTGCGAGCGGCATAAGGTTGATATGTTATCTAAAGTGAAACTATATTAAATGGTGTAACAATTACACTAGATCATTTAGCAGTAATGGCTTCTTAATAATGTTATTGTTGTATATACAGTACAGTAAAAGCCTGCCTACAGTTTAAAAATGTGTATTTTTGTTTATCTGTATTTTGTGGGCCTAATAGTTAAGTAAAAATTACAAAAAATATTAATCCACTGAGATATTTTAGCTGAGCTTGTTATAGAAATGATAATTATAATTTCTTTCAATTATTATAACAGTAAAAAACAAGTGTTTGTTATGAAAATAGGTGACGTAACGATGTGCAGCTTTAGTAAAATATACTAAAATTTAGTTTAACAGCACATATTATCAAATAATTTTAAATAAAATACTGCCAATGACTTAATTACTGTTAAGCATTATTGTTCTTCGATAAGGTATGCCAAAATCGTTTTATGTTATCAACTCGAACTAGTATTCCTTTTATTGTTACAAAAAGTTACTACATGACTACAACGGAGTCAAATTTACGGCCATAACACCTAACAAACACCGTATTGTTAATTTGATTGACCTGATTTTGATGGATTGCACCGTCGTGACTTAAAAACTAAGCTGATATACAATATTATAGCAAAAATAAAAACTACGCTTATATACAACATTTTCATTTTGTAGGTACATCAGGGATTCTCAAAAATTAGCACCAAAGTCCTGCATATGACAAAGAAAAAGGAAATCTTTACTCCACTCCGTGCGATATAATTCAATAAATTACAAATGGTTTTACTCCTTACTGAATTACAATTGTGATTTTAAATATTCAGTCAATCAATATAAATATTCAGTCAATCAATATAAATATATTGCACAAGAAGAGCTATGAAATAATCAAATTCGAAACAAAAAAATATTAAAAAAGAAATATTTTTCTTATAATAACAGAAATCAGTTATAAATTCAGTAATTTTTTTTTGTCTGCTATAAATTAGGATATACATTTTATATTTAATGTGTGTAGAAGTTTTGCATTAAGTTGTTCAAGGTTATCAAGAAAAAAGGAAAATGGATCAAATGGTATTTTGAAGAAAATTAGAACTGAGAATGTATATATTTTAAAATAATAATTAATTGTTATAATCCACTGCACTCCAATTCTGCTAAATGGATAACAAGACTATTGGCTTTATTCTCGAATGCTAACTTCGCGAATAGATTTTTCAACCAATAAGTTTTCCAAATTTTTTAACAAAATCAAATAATAAACTTTAATAATTACAATTTCTGTTGTACAACATCTTATACTATATATAGCCGTGTACGTCAAGAATTGGTAAAAGCCAGGGAGGGGCATATCAGTTTCATGTTACTTTGCGGGAGCCAAGTTCTTATTATAGCACCACTGCGGGGAGTCAAGATAGATAAATGTATTTATTATAATAATTATTAAACGGCTTTTTAGCTTCACAATTTCGAGGACACGACGACGGCACGGATATTTGGCTTGCGGTAATGGCTGATAATACAAATTTTTATTTAAATTTGAATAAGTGAAAAAAGGAGACCATATTCGTTTCTTTAGTCCCCCTGGTTATGTATTCTGATAAGATTTTCGGTCTCGTTACTAATAGACTACATTTATTAGCATTGCCAAAAACTGCGTGGTCAAGGCCAAATAATAGGTACTTTGTTGCCACAATTTCATCCACAAAATCTAAAACAAAGTAATATTCTTATTATCTAAATGGTGAGTTTAGCTATTGTTATTGCCTCTGTTATTAGTTACTATAAGTAGGATTTTTTTAAAATAGAAGGTCTTTGAAAACAGCATAAAAAATTATAATCTTTCATATTCAAAACGATCTTGAACAATCTAAAAATTTAATAATGATATACTTTTATTGTTTCACACAATTTTTTTCAATGTTTTAAGTTGTTTGTCAGTAGATTTGTGTAGCCTTGCACACATTATAGGTTATAATTTATATAATACAAGAAAAATATATTTAGAATATGGCTAAGTACGTCTTAAGTCTATATTTTTTTTTGTTTTTACTTCCAAATTTCAAAGTGACTTCAAGGGCACCAAGTGTTGTGTAATGTTAGTATATTGATTTTGGTAAAACCTACAGATCACGAAGAATGCCGACTTCAACCGAACGTATAAGAAATGACGTATGATGTTTTGTCACAGATAACAAAATGTCTGAATTTGACACCCAATTTTCAAGTTCGTTTTTTAATTTTTAATATTTATTAATTTCAAAGAAAGATTTAATTTATATTTGTAGATGTTGAAAAACGATTTTTCATTCATACTACTGACATAATGATTTTTTTTAATTCTTGTAAGTAGTTTCATAATGATAAGGCCAGTCGTAACACACAAAATGTGACTATAAACGAGAGAGGTTATGGGTTCGATTCCCAATTCAGGATTTTTTTTCTAATTTTCTTCGTTCTGGTATCGAGGCAAAGCTTTGCCTTCCGCCACTCAACTCACAATGCCTCTAAAACTCGGCGGCAAGTGGAAAAAAAGAGTGTCTTAACACTAGGTTCCCTCTACCTACCCTGCTGTGTGCGGGATACAGCGTGAAGCTGATTCAATTCTGATTTAAATAATTTAGATGAATGCACTAATCTTAGGAACTACTGCTTCGAATTGGAAAATTATTATTGTAATATTCCATGTCTGGAGAAAGTCTTAAAGCTATACAAGACGTTTATCGTTTAGAAGTAACCCTTCATGACTGCGGCCAGAAATACCTCGAGCATTTATTTATTATCATAAATAAACAATTTCATAAATAAACAATTTCCAGAGGTCGAATATAACAAATTATAAGGTATTATTTTAATAAATAATTAAATGTTAATTAAACAAGGAGTGCATATATAATCTAAATTTTTTCTTAACTTTCTGTGTACGTCTTTATACGATTTGGCGTTGTTATTAATAAATTGAACACCCTCAAATATAATATTTTTAATTCCGTAGCAGATAGTTTTTGGTTCTGTTGTTTGAATTTTGTATTTATATTACACTAGTGGGCGCGCGCAGCTTCGCCCACTTAAAATTATCGCCCTATGCCGATTTAAAAAAATACCATACAAACTTTCAACCCCTATTTCAGCATTTTAGGGTTAAAATTTCTAAAAATCCCTTCTTAGTGGATATCCAGATTATAAAAATAAATATCTGTCAAAATTTCATTTTAATTTAATTTGAAATAAAAACGTATTTTTTATATATTGTTCATTGGCAGAAAATATTAAGTATCATAATTTGCAATTCTGTCTAAGATCGTAATAACAATGGTTACTACTTTAAGCTTTATATGAGAAGGACTCACGAACTATGAAGCGACAGTTCTGTCACCTAGTGGCACGAACCTAACACTTTAAACCTACTTTACAATTTTACATCTCTAATCTGTATTGCCAAGCTATGGCAGTTCTCCGAAACGCAAAAATTCAAATTTTCTTGAGTTTACTCATTAATAGTAAATTATTTTAAGAAGATGAATATCATATTAAACTAAATATTAAACAAGTAGTCTTGATAAATTTAATAATTTAGTGTATACAAAAATATATTTAAAAAAAAAAACTACGTGGAGATTTGGTGTATTCTTAGCTAATTTCTTTTGAAAAATATTCGTAATTAAACTATAAAAATAAGATCATTGATCGCTTGAGCTTTTGTTTTAAATATTCCCACGAAAAAACGTTACCTAACATACTTTTTATTTTGGCTTATAATAACACGTTTTCATTTACTTTATATTTCTGTCACTTGTTTCCTCATATAATTCTTAAATATGGCAGAGCAAACTTCAACAACGAAGCAGCTTTACACGCTGGTTTCAAAAATGTTATTTTTTTTGGTAAAAAATAACAATTTAAGAAGACCTGCCATAAAATAAAAAAATCCTATTATAAATATTAAATATATAAATATTTTATTTTATTTTTAAACGTTTCAACATAATTGTTTATCTCATTCATTTATAATTGGATATAATAATGGGAGAAACATATAATTAAATATTAAAAAATAAAATGCCCACCGTAGAAATTTTGCTTAAAAATATTTGCCACGAAAATTTGAAATAAAAAAAAACAACATTTACACGAACACATCAGTTCAAAGCTAAAGTCCACCCAGAAAATATATCTAGATACGCTAATGCAAAAGTGATTCTACCACGTTGTGTGCGATTTCTTTTGATAACCAAAACATTTTCTGTGTGAAACTTGTTTTATAAGCCTGTTGTGCCTATATTGTCTATAATCCGACCCCCCATCTCGTGGAGCACTTCCAAATATTTAAGTGATTACGGCGAACCTTTATCCAAACATTTCGCCATTATTACCATGAAAACGTTCAGTTTAGGAGTTCAATTTTGTATGATTAAAGAGATGCTCACTTTTCATGATGTGTTGAAGACTATTTTCCCAAGATAAGGATTAGTCCCTAGTTACGTTCACCCGGCGTTCGTAATCAACAGGAACTCCTCCATTATAGTATAGTTAGTAAATCGTGCTAATTTCTTCGCGCTAATCGTTATTAAACTAAGATATTTGTTTTTAAACATTTTTAAAGTGTTATTCCACACTAAGAAAAGAAAAATACTTATTTAGAAAACGTATAAATAATATTTTTATAATTCTTATTATGTTTGGGTAGCGGAAATTTGTGAAAATCTCCCTTCAGAGATACTAACAACATAAATAAGTTGTAACAAGCGTATAAAAATTTCGACGTA
>DWAP01000107.1:0-29697 GCA_018230625.1 Heliconius eleuchia | reverse complement strand
ACTAGGTTCCCTCTACCTACCCTGCTGTGTGCGGGATACAGCGTGAAGCTGATAAAAAAAAATTAAACTAGATAATGTCATTAGTAATGTTAGTAGTTGATTCTATAGCCACTTAAGGGATTATTTAAATTCATATAATATATGTGGGGTGGGAGCAGCGGAGGCACTATAATGTAAAATATATAAATAAAAAAAATAAAACAGTTTCACGCTGTATCCCGCACACGTCAGGGAAGGCAGTGATAACATACCGTTAAGACACTCCCTTTTGCGATTTTCCGCCAATTGCAATGCGTGTTGAGTGGCGTTACTCAATGTCGTGCTTTATCTTAAAAAATAAAAAAATAAAAATATATAAATATTCTGTGGTTCTGGAGATTCGAGATAATAAAGAATATAACATTCATACATACAGGTTACGCGCAAAAAATGCCCTTAATTTGCTGTCGGGTAGTAAAAATTAAGAAATAACACAGAAAGTGATGAAAGAAAGTGTCTTAATTGGAATGGAATGTCTTAACATTGGGTTCCCAGGTTACCTCTACCTACCCTGCTAACAGCGGGATACAGCGTAAAGTTGACATAATAATAAAAAAAAAGATCTTGTAAAAAGCCTTTCCAACAACCTCCAAAATCAAATTTAAAAAACGCTCAAACATAAAACTCCCCCCCCAAATAAGGCATAAAATAACTTAAAACTACCCACAATTCAAATCCACACATTAAATTCATCGTTTCAAGTAAAACATCTGCTCCAGCTCATTAATTCAGATCGCAGGAGCACTGATAAGAGGGCACTGATAAGGGGTGACGCATGGCCGACTCCCCCCCGATCGAAACCGTATCAATTAACGGGCCAGCAATTTATTTCACTTAGATAACTGACAAGATTTCGTTTGGTAATGAATAATTTTTGTATTGTTATTTTATTAGGATTGTATTGACAGTTTAAAAATCACAATCGCATACAGCAGAGTAGGCAGGGGGAACCTAGTATTAAGACACTCCGTTGCCCACTTTCTGCCGAATTCAGGAGGCATTGTGTGTTGCGTAGCAGAACTCAACGCCGCGCTTTGCCTCGACACCAGAGCGAAGAAATGAAAATATAAATTTAAATGAATTTTTCATAACAATCAAGTGGGGATCGAACCCACAACCAATGGGTTTTACAGTCACACTTAGTGCCCCTGCGCCAAGACTGGCCTCATTGACAGTTTACTTACTATTTGAAGTTGAAGTTCTATTAAGAAAAAATAGCAATACCAATATGTAAAGCTTATTATTTTTTGTAGGTTAGACAGAACCTAGTGTTATGACACTCTGTTCCCGTTAAGACACTTCCGTTTCACACTTTCCATCAAATTCTGTAGGCATTGCGTGTTGTGTGGCGGCACTCAATGTGGCGCTTTTCCTTGCCTACCAGAGGAAAAGGAAATCAAAATATTAAAAATATCATTTCTCGAGTGGAAATCGAACTCACAATCTGTCGCGTTTACAGTCGCACCTTTGTGCTCATGCGCCACGACAGCTTCTATAAAACCTATTATAGTATTAAGGAAAATTAAAAAGATAAAAATGAATCTCGTTAATATCAGGAAATATCAGTATTTGTGATAATTAAATTGTAACATTGACATGAAAAGATGTGGCCGCTGTGGCACAAGGGCACAAGCGTGTTGAGTGTAGACGCGGCGGGTGTGGATTCGATTACCACACGGGGGAATGAAATATCTAGTCTTAACACCAGGTATCCTCTGCGTACCCTGTTATATGCAAATAAATTGAAAAATAGTTATTTACATATTGCGTGTTATTTGTGAGGAACCAAAACCATTGCTTTATTCACATTTTTGAATTGAATGTCAAATAAAAAAGTCACGTAAAAGTTCCAATACCCATTAATAAGAAAGAAAGTGAGTGGCATTTAAAAAAAAAGGTTCTTCGCAAATACAATATAGAGATATAAATTGCAAATAGTTTCCGTTGCCTTTCTCTAATATATCACCTGTGTTTTATGTAGGTATTATAATATTTTATTATAGGTGAGTTTGTTTGTTTGTTTATTTGTTACACTTTTATGTATAAGCTAGTGAAACGAGCGTCATTAATTTTTGTTCATATACTTTAGATCTCGTCAAGCCACAAGTGGGGACTACTCGGCGGAGTGAATTATTTTCTTTATCTCTCTCTGGTAACAAAACAGGCGTGGCGTTGAGTTCCGCCGCTCAAATCAATGTTGAGCCGCGTATGGTGAACGAAGTATCTTAACATTAGGTTTCCTCTGTCTACCTAACCTGTTATTTGCGGTATACAGCGTAAAGCTATATATATTAACTATATTCATGAAAGAAATAAAAAAAATATCTTGATAGAACGTTACGTTACGGTAACGACATGAAATCTGTAGTTTTTTTTAATTTCATTATTTCATTTAATTTTTAACAAAGGATATCAAAGGGTGAAGCCGCGGTCTAAAAGTAGTATGTAATACATATATTGCAAATGCCCTTTCAATAATGGATAGTCTGTCTGTAGCCGCCTTTAGTTCGTGTTACGGCGTACGTTAAAAGAAATTATGTATATTAAATTTCAACTGACTTTCTTATCGACAACAATTTGTGGGTGTATATGTGCGGTGCTGTCTTGATACTTTGAAAAATTATATATAATTTTTTTTGTGGTTGTTTTTTTTAAAGGTATAATAATTTAAACGTAAGATTAAAAGTTGTGATTTTAGTTCTTCCTAGTTCCAAGAGGAGCCGGTTCAAGTCCCGGTATATTAATTTACACTTAAAAAATATATTTTTAGTTTTGAATTTGGTATTCAAAAATTCATTTATAAATATTAATAATAATATACTTATGCTAAATGAAAAGTTGGTTCCCATTCTTAGTAAAGAAATAATTTTAGTTACAATAGGAGTGCGTAGTAAACAAACCCTTAATTTTCAGCTTTTTGAACATTCTTCTGTTACTTAAAAAAATCAAGATATCAATATATTTATAATTATACAAAAACAGTTATTTCAAAAGATATTATTATTAATTATTTTAGAGATAAAATAACTTAATATTCCTGTTAAATTACGAATAATTATATTTTATAAATTAGCTTTAAAAAACAAAAAAGATGATACTCGTACAAATAGATCTTTATTTTACAATTATTTATTTTATACATTTGTTTCTGATGACCTTAAATTTAATTGTTTAGACGTTATTACTTCTACTTAGCAGTATAAAAGGTAATTAATATAAATTATCTTTGTATATAATTATGTATAATAGATACTAGTATTTTTTTATATAAGTTTTTTTTTGTCACCGACGTAGTTCTATGCAAAGTGAAAGTTGAGAATGGAATTTTTAATTGTACTGAATTGATAACCTCCTTTTTTATGCAAATAAAAAATCTGTCTGCTGCTGAAATCTAGTGTTAACACACTCCGTTCCCCACTTTCTGCTGAATTCTGGAGGTATTGCGTGTTGAGTGGCAAAACTCAAAGCCGTGCTTGTCCTCGATACTAGAGCGAAGAAATGTAAATAAAAAATTAAGTAAATATTTCATCTCTTAGACTGGGGATTGAACCCACAACCAGTCGGTTTTACAGTCACACTTTGTGCCTCTGAACCACGTCTGGCCTTTTTTATGCAGTTGGTTAAAACTATGTTTTTTTAGTAGACGCTTGTAGCATACAAGAACATCTTATCTACATTTTACTTATCCAATACAGTACTTAAATAAATATTAAAGGTCAATAAAATATTGATATGAAATAAATATTTTATTAAACTTAATATTTATATTATATTATATTTATATTAATTGAAGTTAACATTTATATACACTTTTAACTGGAGACTGAAGTTAAAAGCAATTGTAATAAATGTGTTATCAATAAAATATTACCTGCTTGAATCTTATTTTAAGTTCAGGTAGAAGGCGGAGAACGGAGAGTCTTGACACAAAGCTCCGACTACCTTCCCGTGAGAGAAAATATATAAGTGAAGTATATAATTTTATTACAAACACAAGATCATGTTATCGTATCGCATCCTATTTTTTTCTTACACATTTATAATGTTCAATAGAATTGAATTATTTGTTTTTTTTTGCTGGTATAATAATTTGATTATATTATTATTGTATAAAATTATACATTAATGAATGAATTATGGTTTATTTTATTAATTAAAAGTTAAATAAAAAATATAATGGCAAATTTAATACATAATCAAGGCCAAAAGTGATATTTTTTATCGTATTAGGTTACTTTATTGTACACGCTGTATACCACATATGGTAGGGTAAGCAGAGAGAACTTGGGAACCTAATGTAAAGATACTCCGTTCTCGTTACGGCATTTCCGTTCCCTACTTTTCACCAATTTCTGCTTTAATTTTATAAAAATCTAAGGTATTTTAAGGAAAATACGTACATACATACATTGTAACAAACGAATTCTACACGCGTCCACTACTAGTTTATTATAATATGTAATGGAGAAAGGGGAACGGAGTGTTTCAACATAAAATTTTACTCGTCACTAATATTTTATGAACGAAATAAATTTTACTATGCCAATATAAATTAGTTTCAAAAAATATTCTACATATAAAACTAAAAAAATAAATGTTCAAGTATCAAAACTATTCACCACTGAACATGACACGTCATTGCATGCGACTAACAATCTAATTACACCCCGCGGGAATCGAACTCCGATCGTCGCGATAGTGCCGATTACCGATTGACCCGCACCCCTCTTGTTCTATTACTGTGTAGCTGCGGTCAAACATTCTATTTCACCCTATTTTACATTTTTAATACAGACACGTGCTCTTTTTTACAATACTATTAGTTAGATTCGGAAATGTAGGTAAGAAATATCAAAAATATATATATGAAGCGGAGGCCAGTGGCAGAGGTGCAAGTGTGCGTCTGATATCGTGACGGGTTGTGTGTTCGATTCTCACACTAGGACATGAAATATTTATATCTCCAGAATTCAGCGGAACGGAGAGTGAGTGAACGTACTAGGTATCTATCCAGCAGCGTCAGCAAAAAATATGTATAAGTATAGTCTAAATAAATAGCATATTTTGTATGTAGTGTTAGTAGTTTAAGTAAAAATTTAGGTCAGCTTATATTTCAATCGGTTCCAAAAAAAAAAGTTCCAAGTACTGCTACTAGCACCTGACCCTACAACGCAATGGGTAGTCCAGGGTGAAATCCACGGTATAACTAAGTAGTTTCCTCTCTAAGGAAATCATAATTGCTTGCTTGATTACCATCACAATGTACTGCACACATCAGGGTACGCAAAGGACCTAGTTTTAAGACACTCCGTTTTCCATTTTTCGCCGAATTTTGAAGGCACTGCGTGTTGAGTGGCGAAATTCAACGCTACGGTTTGCCTCGAGACCTGAGCGATGAAAAATGGAAATATTAAATCATTTCCGCGAGTAGAAATCGAACCCACAACGCATATTCGCCACGACTGGCCTTATAGAAATCAATTCATAAGTAATGTCGGCACATTTAAGAACGATTTCCTGACTATCGTGCTATCATCATAGTCATGATATCACAATCTTACTTAACCATAAGTACTTATAATTAAAATATGTTATGTAAACAAAAAACCGTACTCCACCATGGCAATGGGTTCGATTCTGACGTATGATATGGAGTTTCTACTACTCAGGACTTAGGACACAATGTCTGACTGCATACGCGATGGCTGTGGGTTCGATTCTCACTAGTTGGGCGATACAGGGGAACAGAATGTCTTACTGACGCCAAAAAAAAACTCAATATATCGACTTATAGCCTATAGGTTATAGGTAAAACTTTGCCCATAATGACATGATAGCAAAGTATGTAGGGAGTTTACAGGGTGTAGGGTGCACTCTCCACGGTGCAACAATTTACAGCCGTTACGCTATTTTCAATTAAAACCCTAATGGGTTACAGACCGCCGATGCGCCGATTGTCTAATTGTTCATTAGGTTTGAGCTGTCGAGTGTGTTGCTGATCATTTTGGTGTGTTCTGGTCTTCTGATGGTGTTTGAGTGGACTAAATTAAAAAAAAACTCTGTGTAAAAAAGTAATTTAAATCTTGCTATTTGTAGCTTCTCAACGGACGTCACTTTGTTTGGTTTGGATAGCCATAGTTGGAGCCATAGTTTTTATGACTTACATAAAAATATCAAAAACTATTTACGAGTATAAGGCAATGTGTGAGTTATAAGAGAGACTGAAGAAGACCTTGGTTGAGTTTTGAGAGCACAGCATCGATGGTATTGTAGGATGGTCAAAAGCATGAAAATTCCTCACTAACATCCTCACAGTATTTTATTTGTACACTTTTTAAATTAAAACTACAATTATTAAAAATTTTCTTGTAAAGAAAATCATATGTTTCCACAGCTCCATACAAATCCATACTACACAACCACACCCTTTAGTAAAAAGTTTCCTTTTAATTGTTTTACATTACGATGTCGTAATGTGCCAAGTTCAGCCTCCATCGCTATTGAGAATTTCCAATATGCCCACGATCGGGACTTCCCCCTTAACTTGGCTATTATTTCTGATATTGCAAGAAAGTTTCTTATTATTATGGCTGTGTTTAATATGTTTCTGTTTTACTGAAAGTTGTTTTACTGAAGTTTTCATTGAATATTTTAATTTGATGTATTTTATGGGATCTTGAGGTAGGAGGTTGTAGGTGCATTGTTCTATAAAATCCATTACAGACTCGATGGTGTATGTTATATAATATTTTAAAGGTAATTTTTAAGTTATAATGGATAAATATAATCGATAAATAAAATTATTTTTGTTAAGAATAATTATGAAATGGTTTTATCTTTTTAAAAAAAACATAAGAATGTAAATCAAATCCCGCGGATCCCGTGTTCTTTATTCCACATTACGCATCGCATATCTCATATCATACGCATGAATACAAAAATTTTGCGATATTCCGCAAAACTGATATTACTCAATATCGAATATTGCGGAATTAGAAGCCTGAGCTATCTATTAGAAAGTACTTTTTTCATCAGATTATAACATATTTATGAAGATTCTTTATGTAAATTTCCCAGAGCGGTCATCTTAACGTAATGGCACAACTTGTGACTGTTACAACCTCCATCGTGTTTTCTCCACACAACGTGACATTGGCGAAGTGATATGTGCTCTACTGGCACGCTCGGAACCCCATAATCAAAGAATCATACCATACCATACCAACGTGTGACTGCAGTGTCTGTGATCGCGGATTCGGTTACCACGTCCACGTGCCCCTCCATTTATTGAGAAACCGTACAAAACTTGGCGGCATGTGGTGAACAGAGTGTCTTAGCACTAAGTTATCTTTGCCTACTCTGCGGTATACGGGATACAGCGTGATTTTATAAGTTAAAAAAAAACTACAACAACTGTACGTTATTTGTTTTTTCTGAAACAAGAAGTCCCATGTCTAAATTTAATTGCTTGTTGTAACAACACTTACTTTTCGGCTAGAACTTTTTGACACCTTTACACGATCTTTACGACTGAAAGAAACAAAAAAAAATGAAAAGAAAGAAAAAATGTATACTATGTATGTATACTAGACAACGTAAAAAAAACGAAAAAATATATTTTTTTTATAAAAGAAAAACAATTGAGTGTTTGACAAACACTGCAAGTGATTTGTTTTACAGATAAGTAAAGGGAATAATATTGTCCAGTGTTAAAACATTCTATTTCCATTTTCACACTCATTTTAGTGATACAAATCTCCGCAGAATCGCGGAATTCAACGCTGCGCTTTCTTTGCTAGAGAAGAAAACTAATAATTATTATTGATATTTTTTCGCACCAGGATTCCGCGCTACAACTGATCCAGAAACTTAAAATGTTAATTTTTATTGAATTATGTATTATCTTTATGCAATATTTTGTTTTTGATTTGATTTGCAATATGCATAAAAAATCTATTAAAACCGTCGTGGTCCAGTGGGACATCATCTCACTTTAAACATGACGGTTAATTTAACTAATTTGCATATACCCCCTCTGGTAGAAGGAGCGCGGCGTTGAGTTCCGCCGCACAACACGTTATATCTCATAAATTCGACAAAGTGTTTAGAACAGAGTGTTGTTTAACACTATATTTCTTCTACCAAACCTGATATTTCGAAAAATAAAATTACAGCTATAAATAATTATTAATTATACAAGAAATACAAAACAAGTGCTTCATGAGGCCAGTCGTAACGCAGGGGCACAAAGTGTAACTGTAAACGCGACTGGTTGTGGGTTTAATCCCCACGCGAAATGAAATATTTATTAATTTGTTTTCTCATTTCTTCGCTCTGGTGTCGAGGCAAAGCGCGGCGTTGAGTTCCTCCACTCAAAACGCAATGCCTCCAAAATTCGGCGGAAAGTGAGGAACGAAATGTCTTATCACGAGGTTCCCTCTATGTAACATGGTATTCGAAAAAAAACCGTGGAGCTGCATAAACAATTAATTATACAAGAAATTCGATTAAACACAAAACAAGTGTTTCATCATAAATTGTGCTAAAATAAAACTTAATAGTATTTTGTACGTAATTACAAAGGGGCAAGGCGCGAATCACGGCGTCGCCTTGGGTTTGAAATATTTTAGAGAAATCCTTCCTTCTCACTGTAATGAGTGTCATATTCAGAATGGAGCGTCAGCAAAAAAAATCCAAACAAACAGAGATCGTTTGTACCTAAGTAAAAGTTGTGGGTTCGGTTCCTACTCGGGGAATGTTTGTGTTTATAAATAAAAAAAAATAGATTCCCTCACACTGTATCCCCTGTATATATATAGCAAGGTAGACAGAGTTAACCTAATGGTTGAGATACTCCGGTTTTTATTTAATTTTTCTCAATTTTGGAGAATTTGCGTGGTGAGACTTGCAATTGAACCCACAACTGTTGCTTTTAGAGCCAAACTATGTGTTACCGTGATACGACGGCCTTTATATTTTTTTAAACCATGTATTTGTATACTAATTGCCAATGTCATTGAACACTCAATATCTCAAAATTTTCGGAAAGCGGAGAGCGGAGTCTGAGATTAATGTTTCTGTTGTTTCTGCAATCTGTGTGAGATTTGTGGAGTTAGAAAAAAAATTTTTTTTTCAATATAAACATTTTGAAATATATCATAATACATGTCACATATCACAAAAAATATGACAATATATCACAAAAAAATAACCTATTTTTATATAATTGGTAAAATAATACAAAATATTGGCAGCGGTGGGATTCGAACCCACGCCTCCGAAGAGACTGGTGCCTTAAACCAGCGCCTTAGACCGCTCGGCCACGCTACCGATGTTCTGCGATACAATTTGTATCAACTCTATCCCACAATATTTTTTTTTATTTTTAGAACTCCATACAAATTCACAACCAAAGTAGTTATGAAAATAAAAAAAAAACGTGGGAGTCGGGTTCGTCTACTAAGGGTTCCGTACAAAAAATGGAAGTTTCGAGCTTTTTCTGAAATTCAAGCATAACCAGAGCCCTTGATATGTCACTCAAGTGAGGCAACTAGGCCTTGATGGTTCCCTTTTTTAAAGCTATTACATTTTAGGATTCAACCACAAATATATGGTTTTCATATTTTTTCCTTTACTAGTACTTCCTGTAAATGCTAGCTGCCAAATTTCATAATTGTAGGTCAACCGGAAGTACCCTATTAATTTTGATTCTCTTCATAATGTTGAAAAAAGCGTTTTTTGCAATATAAACGGCCATATCTTATTTTAAGTCAATGTAGAAATACGATTTTTTATTAAATCAAGGGACCGTAACCCTCAGTACATGGTCGAATTTCAACTCCATATCTCCAAGAGTTCCTGAGATAAAGACTCTTGACCTTGGGGGGCAGACAGACATTGTGGCGCGATTTCGCTTTAACGTAATATTTGCAGTCTTTAAAGTCCTGGTAGAAAGTTTGTGATGATAATGTTCAGGTATCATTATCTCTACAATCAAAATTAAATCCGCTTCACGCTTTATCCCGCACACAACAGGGTATGTATAGACAACATAGTGTTAAGATACTATATCCTCCATTTTCTGGTGAATTTCTGGATTATCTCTAAACCAACGAAAATAATCGTGAAACTGCATTCTTGGAGTTATATTTTGTTGTGTAATATTTGCTCAGGTGATTATGTTCTATATTCAAACCCATTATTTACATAATAGCATTTGTCACAAATAGTGAGGTCTTAATGATTAAAATTATGATTCTAAGAAGAAATAGAAAAGAAACACTGTATCATATTGATGACAGTGGACGAGGCGAAAGAGGTATGCAGAGACCGTAGTGTTTCGTTCTCTTTGCTGAAGATACAATTTGAAGTTAACTTACAAATCAAAATTACTACTAATAAACAATAATAATAATTATTAATACCCATAAACAAAATACCTGAAATAAAATTAAAAAAAAAACAAAAAAAAAGTAAAATTTCGTTTTTGTGCCAACCGTACAACCAACTCAACACTACACACGACACATCCGAAGTGTAGCGACGTGTAAAATCTGCATTTCTTTGAGATGCACTTGTCATCCCCTCCCCGCCCGCTCCCACTCCCACCCCCTACCCCCTCGACGCCTCTTAGATAAAGAGGGCTCTACTTTCGCGCTTTGAGTCACGGCTATGTTTTGTAAGGAGTGGAAGAGTTTTGTTTCGTTATCATAAAACGTACAATTTCTATTGTTTATATCATGACAAAAAAAAATGGAGATTTTTTTTCAGTTCGACTGACTAGCTCTATAAGTGTCTACGAATCTTGATGTCGATGAGCGGTGGGAGTTAGAGTTCTATTGTTATATAGATATCAATATAGGAGATGAGTGCATTGTGTGGGGGGAAGGAAATAGCATTTTTTTATTATTAGCCCACCTGAAACAGTCAGGGTGCAATGGCACAGCGGTAGTTGTGGGTTCGATCCCCACTAGAATTATTATATTAAAATTATATTAATTTCTGGCTCAGGTAAAGCGCGGCTCTGAGTCCCATTCAATACTCCATATCTCAAAAAAATGTTGGAAGGTGAGGTACGTAGTGTCTTTACAATACTTTTCCTTCTGCTTATGCGTGAAGTTTTTTTTAAGCGTTATCATGTAACTGTGATGACAATGGTAAAACAGTCGTTACTGACGGAATATAGATGTCTTCTACGAAATTATGCTTCAATCGGAATTGATAAACTTATTTATTTTTTTAGTTTCACGCTTTCACCTCCACATAACGAAGTAGGCAACGGAAAACTGGGAACCTAGTGTTAAAGAATTCTGTTCCCATTAAAAGACTTTCGGTCACCACTTTGCGCACAATTTTTGAAACATTTCATGTGGAGTGATGGAACTGAACGCCGCGCTTTACTTCGTTACCACAGGAGGTAATGAAATTATTAAATATTTCATTTCCTCGCATCGAATTTCCAAGGAATCAAACCCCAAAACCTGTTGCATTGACAGTCGCCCACTTTTCCTTCTGCGCCACGACTAACTTCAAAAACACAATTTTAATATTATTATACCTACACTAAAAAGTTTAAATTCCATAGAAAATAATAATAAATTCTTAAAGACAATATAAAATCATTAGTTAAATAGTGATCGTCCGTATCTCGGAACTGGGTCGAGGGTGGCTGTTCGTTTCAATGGTGATAATTGAAAAATTCCTGCCCTCCTCTTAGTTACGACGATACGTCACACACTAGAGTTATGGAGATGGAGGAAGAAAATATTGAATATTTTTTTATTTCTTTGTTAATGTAAAGAAAGATGAACTTTTAAATATTATATTTGGTAATGTGTAAATTAATAGTAGGTTCGAATCTTTTTTTCACATTTTTCTTATATACGCTCTAATTATATTTAACAAATCAATTGATGTCGTGCGGCGGCGTTGACTTCCGCCATTCAACCTCATTGGCAAAAACTTATGAACATAAATGTCTTAACACTTGTTTCCCAGGTTTCCTCTGCCTACCCTGCTATGTGCAGGATATAGCGAGAAAGAAAAAAAATATTTTAATACATTCTTCATTTCTATCTCATATAATCGCATTTGCAACAAAATTAAACATAAAACACACGCTCTAAGCGTACGTACAGTATGCATTTCTAATAAGTCGACGCCGTCAGCGCTGGATTTAAACCTATTTCTGAAATAAAATGCTAGTTTTTCTTGGACTTTATTAGCACTCTTTGAACCTCAGCAGCTTAGTTGTAAGTATCGGAATAAATGAATCAATTGTAGGTTTGACATCCATATCAAGAAAAAAATTTTTTTAGTTTCACGCTGTATCTTGCACATACCAGGGAACCTTAGGACCGAGTGTTACGACAGTTCACTCCCATTAAGACACTTCCGTTATCCTCTTTCCGCCAAATTCTGGAGGCATCGCGTGTTGAGTGGCGGAGCTCAGGGACGCAACGACAGCCTCCATATACAAACTCTGGTTAGACGACAGGAGGCGTTGAGTTCCACCACTCAAAACGCAACGTAACGAAATCATGTAGCATTGACATTAGACGCTTTCCTATTTCTAAGATCTGTGCTTATACTCTTTATCTACTAATATTATACAGCCAAAGAGTTTGGTTGGTTGCTATCAACGAGCTAATCTCAGGAACTACCGGTACGTTTTCTCTTTTTTTATTGAATAGTCCATTTCCATTTAACCATACTGGCGAAGACGCTGGAAAAAACCGTTTTCCTATATAGTAAAATAAAAAAAACTTTTAAAACAGTATAGAATTACCATGACATAATATATATAGTACCACCAAACATTTAAAGAAAAATCCTTCTGAAACACATTAATTACAACCATTCGTAAAACATTGAGCCACCGCAAATAATCCTGCACACGCTCACGCTGTATTTACTTTGCATAAATACGACGATTTTATATACACATACGTATAATATGTAGAAATATTTGTCTGTTCGTATGTTTATAACTTATAGCGGCTTATGGTTCTTATATAGCTACTGTAATTATATTATTGAAATAGATCTACGATCCGCACTCTGGAGAATTATTAGTATATTTAATTATTTTTACTTGTCTGCTCTGGTAGATAACGCGCTATGTCGAATACTGGTCGCAAAGTGAGAATCGATTTCGTTAAGGGAACCTAGTTTTAAGATCTAATCTTAGTACTAGGTTCCCTTTACACGTAAAACACGTCACAACATCACGCTTTAATGCTTAGTAATCACATAAGATTCGAGTGATAAATTTTCTATCAAATAATAGTAGAAAAAAGAAAAGAATAATAGAATAATAAGAGGATGCTGTTATTGTTTTAAAAAATCATGAATTAAGATTTTATTTTATAAAAAAATATATAAATTATAGAAATAATCTAAAATTCTTAATTGTGAACGGAGTGGTTTGTGGTGGCGTTCTGCCTATGATGATCGAGATTAACCTGAAATCTCAAAAATAAAAAATAAAAAAACAAGACGACAGAATTATTGATTTAATAGTAGGCCCTCTCTGGCCCCCACCTCTATAATAAAAAAAAACATAAAAAAACACATCATACGCGAATATTTCATTCAAAACAACATCAAAAGCTGCGAAAAATCCAAACGAAACCGGACGCCAGAAGTAGTGTGAGCTAAATGTCAATACCCGTATACATTTAAAATAGACGTAATCCGTACCTACGAGTACCTACAGCACACTAGTGTAGTAACATTTTTTGCTACCCCCTACCCACCCCATGGGAAGGCGAGCTTCACAGGGCATCTTTCGTTTCGTAGCTCACATAGCTATTGGTGAGACGGTGATATATGTTTATAATATACTAGCTTTTACTTACGGTCTGTCGTGGTAAACTCGGCAGGTTGTGGGTTCGATTTCCACTTGTGGAAGTTAAATATTTCATAATATATTTTATTTCTCCGCTCTGGTTGTCTAGAGGCAAAGCGGGGCGTTGAGTTTCGCCTCTCAACACGTAATGACTACAGAAATTGGAGACCGGATTATTCTAAGACTCGATTACCTCTGCCTATCCTTTTAAATGCGGGATACAACGTGAAGGTGAAAAAGTAAAGCTTTTACTCCGCTTCGCCACCGTGGTCAAATGAAATATCTAAGAGTCGTGATGTAAATAGCCGTCAGCGATTAATGGTCTATCTAACACAAAAAGTATTTTTTTAATTCAAATTAGTAGTTCCAGAGATTAGCGCGTCCAATTAAACTAACTCTTGATTGAAATTTATAGTTTTCTTTGGCTCTACATTAGTAAATCTGTGCCTTAGTAGACCTTAGTAGATCTTAGTAGATCTGTTTCATAAACACTGTACGTTGAGCAATGGAAATCAATACCACAATTGGTCTATCAAAGAGAGAAAAAAGAAATTACTCAATCTCTCCTTTCTAGATCTTACCGACCACATTGTTTACAACCAGGCGCTGTGCGATGATAGTTTTTAAATATTTTAAAGTAGGCAGAGGGACCCTGGAAAACTAGTGTTAAGAAACTCCGTTCACAATAAGATACTTTTGTTCCTAACAAAATACTAAATATTTCATGTCTTCTAATGGAAATTGAACCTACAACCTGTCACGCTTACAACCCGCTGCTGCTTTTAAATTCCACTAGCAAAAACTAAAAAAATCCATATTTAGATCTGTGAAAAATCTTATATATATATATAGAGCAGACGTAGTTGACGGCGTCGGCTAGTAAATAATACCTCCCCGAGTCGAAGCTAGGGGGTGGGGGGGAAGAGGGGTGGCGTTCGGAAAAATGCCTTATGATCCGTCGGGCTTAAGTTTTTGTACATTGTTACATTTAATTTGGTCTCATATAAATATTGTTTCAGCTATCATCTCTTGCGTGTGTTGCTTTTAATGTGGATTTTTTTTTTGCTTCACGCTGTGCCCCGAATATATCAGGTTAGGCAGAAGGAACCTGGGTACTTAGTGCTAAGATACTCCGTTCTCACTACGATACTACCGTTTTCCGCTTACCGCTGAATTCTGAAAGCATTGCGTGTTGAGTGGCAGAGCTCAACGCCGCGTTTTACCTACACCACCAAACCAGGGCTAAGAAATAAAAAAATATATTTCCTCTAGTAAAAATAGAACTCACAACAAACGCGACTGGCCTAGTATATATATATATATAAACTAAAATAGCAAAAATTTAAAATATTTTATTGGAATACCCACAACTCTAATACTATTGCAAGTTATAAGTCGTTCCTAGAAAACCCCTAGTACAGTATTCCTGCGATATACGCTTACATCTTTTGTACTAAGATATATCGCGTCGTTCTGTTACCTGCACGTTTTCTTTTATCAAATTGAAATATAATATTTTCTTTAGTTTCTTATTTTGTTAGGTGTGGTGGGGTGAGTGTGAAACGATGGCCGTTGATTCGATTTTCAAGTGAGGAAAATGCAGTAATTAATAATATATTTTTATTTCTTCGTTCTGGTCTTGAGGCAAAGCGCGGAGTTGAGTTCCGCCACTCATCGAACTTCCAGAGTTCGTTGGAAAATGGGGAGCGGAGTTTCTTAACACTATGCTCGTTGATTACTCTACCATGTGCGGGATTCTTCATCCCTTATTCGGGTGCTTTACTCTGTAGCTTATAATAAAAATATTTTTGTCTCTTTTTTATAGCATCGTGTTGTATCCCGCGTAAAGTAGGATATACAGAGTTAACCACAGTGCCAACACTGTTTAAATTATTTATCGACATTACACGTTTAGTAGAATTGCGGAACTCAACGTCTCGATTTCTCTTGTTACTCGCCCGAAGAAACGATAAATAACTCATTAATCTGACTGGGAATCGAACCCACACCCCTCCCATCTACATTCCGCCGTCTCATCTCATGAATATGTTGCATTTAAACAAGTTACAAAATATTTTATGCATAGACACTAGGTTTTCGCTGTGGAGTACAGTGAAATTTGAAATTTCATCCCGATGTATAATACCAGCCGGCAGCCAATAGCAACGGCCAATTTGAATATAGAGCGCGTTCAGAATTCATAACAGACACACGACTTAAATGTTCTTTCAGTTTAGAATTTTTAAAGGATGTCCGGAAATTCCGGTGCGCCCTGGAAAATGTAATTTTTTTTTTGTGTGTGTATGTATTAATGTATATATACCTTATTTATTTATTTATAAGAGACACTTATCTTATTTACTTATTTTCTTACTTTTTTTCTGTTTTTAAGAAGAAAGAAAACTCTGATCATATCCAATATATTATGTGTTGAAGGGCTTTATCTTGGTACTAGAGCAAGGGATTGAAGATAATATATTCTCACAAGTGGGAATCGAACCTGTGTACCCTACCTACCGTACTAAAACGGTCTTAATTTGGATATTATAATAAATACGAGCGAACGATGTTGAGGTCATTGAGCGCGGCGTAGAGTTCTACTTAACTCCCAACGCTTTGAAAATTCGGCGGAAAGTCGGGAACAGAAATACTTTAATAGGGACGGAGTGACTTCATACTAGGTTCCCAGGTTCCCTCTGCCTACACTATTATGTGCGGGGTACAATGTGAAACCTACAACGTACCCATACGCTGAAATTTGAAGCTGCAACCTCACCCGCAAGCACTCACATACAAAGGCAATAAACTACTCACTTATTATACATACATATATTTCATGAAAATTTAATCACAGAATATTTTTCAATACTTCCCAAATCTAAAACGAAACTCATTTCTCACCTCCTTAAATAAAATCAAAGTGTAGGTACGTACGTACGCTGCAAAGTAAGTTTCTGCTTCTTTATGAACTTCATAAAAATGGCTGGATTTTTCGCCTGAAGCGTTCACCAGGGAAACTAGATCGCAGTGTGCTTAGTTTAAGGGTGAATTTACTATTATATTATTATTTTATCGTATTATTTACTATTATGTTAGGTGGGGAACGGAGTGTCTCGACACTAGGTTTCCTACTGTGTGCGGGTTACAGCGTGAAGCTGATTTATATTAGGCTTACGTGATTTAAGTTGTTAATATTATTATATAACATTTTTGGTACTGCATGTTTTTAGTAAAAAAATTAAAGCAGAGTAGGCCGAAAGAATCTAAGACGAGGAGAGAAAAAGGAAGTTAAATGAGAAAAAAATCTTATTGGAGCCCTTAACCAACGTAACAGATTTTTTTTTAATCTGTTTGTTTGTGCACGCTAATTTCGCTTTAAATATAGTTTATGCACATAATAAGTACGTATATCACATCTTTTCATTATATATTTAACTTAAGTCTGTATCTCCGCTCATAGCGTGGAAGGCAAAGGGAACCTGGGAACATAGTGTTTAAGCACTTCGTTCCTATTAATACACATCCGTTTCCCATTTTCCGCTGAATTCTCAAAGCATTGAGCTGCGGAACTAGCGCCGCGTATCTTTCCACTGCGTATCTTAATTTCAATTATGTAAAATTTTTATTTTTTTATTTTCTATAAACAAGTACCATAATACACCAGGACCATGAATTCACCACTATATGCATTTTCATGAATTTTACGGAACTGTGAGAATGGAGTGTCTGTACACTAGATTCCTTCTAAGTACCCTGCTGTGTTGGATAAAATGTTAAGATAAGAAAAATAAAAAAATCAACAACTATAACAGGTTCAGTTCCCATTCGAAGCATTTCATTTGCAATATTTTAGATATGATTAATATAACCCATTACTTGGGTAAATGAAAGCAATAAACTAATTCCGTATTTTCACATACACGAGAGTAATCTGAGAGTTTTTCCGACACTATTAAATATAAAATATGATATCGGAAGCACGTTAGTGTTGAGAACTGGGTGACATCGATGAATGAAAAAAAATATTTGAAAATTTATATTGTAGGGCGGTGGTAATGGGTTCGATTTTGTGTTGTGACAAAGAATTTTTTTGTATGTAGTTTTTTTATTATTTGTTAAACAAAACGATTTTTAGATTTTTCTCGCGTAGCAAGGTAGAGAGGTGGAAAGTAATTTTCAAACATTTTATGTTGTTCGTTCCGAATTCTGGAGGCATTGCATGTTGAGTGGCGGAACTCAACGCCGCGCTCTGCCTCGACACTAGAAATGGAAATATAAATTTTAGTAAATATTTCATCTCCTCGAGTGGGGATCGAACCCGCAACCAGTCGGTTTTACAGTCACACTTTGTGCCCCTGCGCCACGACTGGCCTCAAGAAAATAAATCTCTCTCTGAAAATGAATATTATATATTAGTTTATCGATATTTTAAGTAATGTACAACGACATCGAGTGGAGAGACATATCGAGCGCGTGTCCGCGGTCGAGAGCTATATATATGTTGGTGATACACTGAGTTACAAAAACCTAATATAATATACCAAAAATATTACATTTTTGTCCTGAGTATCAGCCTAGGTAAAGGGAACCTAGTGGTTAGACACTGCGTTTGCCACGCGGTGCATAATTTCCGTGACATTGCGTGATAAGTGGGAAAGAGCAGAGATTTTGTATCCCACAAAGCAGAGTAAGCAGAGAGAACCTGAGAAGACAGTGTTAAGACACTTCGTTTCCTATTCAGAAACTTCCATTAAACTTTCTGTCGAATTCAGGCTAATTTGAAGCAGTTCTGTCTTCTGTCTGTCTCTGTTGATTTGTGGAACTTAACGCCGCCCGTTGCCTGGTTATCAGAGCTAGGAAATGAAAATATGTAATATTTCAATGATGAAACCCACAATCAGTAGCTTTTATATGTTTAATTAGACGTAAAAAAAAAGAAAAAGAGTGGTAGTTATTTATTTATCATATCATGCAAGACAAAACCTACTGTCTGTGGAATGCAGGTTGGGGATCTGCAAACAAAACCTAATAATTATATCAAGAAATAAAAATCATTTATAAAATTACTGGTAACGTAACGATATAGAGGCGAAGCGTGGCGTTGAGTTCAGCCACTCAACATTCGGCGATAAATAGAGACCGAAGTACCTTGACGGTTCCCTCTGCCTTCTCTGCTGTTCATGGGATACAGCGTGGAACAAATAAAATAAAACACCTAATCGATTTTTAGTTCTCAGTGTGCCTAGATCAATAGCAAGCGCGATGCCTCGACCGAATAGCGAATATCTACACCGCGCCGATCTCACAACGGCGTTGCTGATATTACTATGTTAGAAATATTTATTATTTACATAAAACTAGAACTAGCTTCACACTGTATCCCGTACATAGCAGGGTAGGCAGAGGGAACCCGAGGACGTGGGAACGTCCCCACGTCCCCCCCATTCCGTGTTGATTGGCGAAAGTCAAGGTTTTGCTTTGCCTCGTTCCGGAATGTCTCCAGAATTTGGTGGAAAATAGGGAACGGATACAGGAACAATCTTAATGGAAACGCCGTTACTAGGTTCCCAGCTTCACTGTGCCTACCCCACAACACGCGGGATTCTGCGTGAAGCTAAAATATAAACTCAAACATATATTTTATTCTCGAAGATGATAGCAAATAAAAATTATCAGCAACCACCATATAAAATGGCAACGTGGAAGCGACGGTTGGAAAAATATTTTTCCATTTCAAATAAGTACACGGAACGGCGCATATATTTGCCTTATCTGTTCGTTAAATATTAGGTAACAGGGAACTAGGATTTTTTTTATTAATGCTATATGGATGCATGTGCAGCACGAGCACGGTGCATTCAAACTGGGTTTTTTTTTTCTTAGTTTTTTTTTTACGCGATTCATTATTTTGATTGAAGTTCGTATAGGAATTTTGTGGATGTTGTTTATGTTTGTGGATTTTGTAGGGATTTTTTTAGGTTCACGCTGTATCCTGCACGTAGCAGAGAAGGCAGAGTGAATCAGGGAACCATATCTTAAGACAGTTTCGTTCTCCAATTTTACTAAATTCTGGAGGCAGCGCGTGTTGAATAGCGGAATTCAACATCGCGTTTTACCTTGTTACCAGAACAAGGAAATGATAATATTATATGTGTTATTTTATCGAGTGAGCAAGAACCCACAACCTGTCGCGTTTACAGCCTCACACATATGGCTAACATACTACTTATTGCGCCATCAAATCCAACTAACATTAAAACCTGCAATAACATAATCACAATTAAACATTAACCAACCATTCTGAGACCAACTATCGATCTAACGAACTACTCACCGTATACGTTATAAACCTCTAAAATACCTATCGACGGCCTTTTCCATTGGAACATTCGATCTTAGTTCGAGAATGCGCAATACGGTCCAATCGTGTGGAACCGATCAGCCAATGACAGGACTGGGTTTCTTCTCGATACCATTATAACCAGATCGATATGAACTCTAATAGTTAAAATGTTCAACCTTATTTTTTAGGGTAAAAGGTAGTTTTTTGTGCGCCAGATAGGTCTTTTAAGTTGGTCTCTGAATAGCAAAGGTTCGATACGCCATTGGTTAGGTAAATCACGTATACGTTTTTCTACACGTGAATTTATTGGGTGGTTTTGGTCTACGTTAGGTTTATAGTATACTGGTGTTTGAATGCGGCTTCGCCCGCTTATACTTGTTGTTATATTAACGGCTTCGCCTGACTAATGTTTCTGTAATATTATGGCCAAATTATACAAAATCTTTTTAACATTTTTAAAGTGTAAACTACACTTAAGAAAGAAAAATGCTTATTTAGAAAACGTATAAAAATTTGAACGTAGCAGGACTCGAATTCGCGTCCCCTGGAAACCGACCAGGTCGGTTTTAGTTCAGTATTTATACCAAACCTTGTCTGATGTTTAAGACATTTTACTGTAATTTGTTCCGTAGTTTTTGCATGTGTGTTGTGTATGTAACAAGCATGCATTTTTACAAATTTTTACATTTATATATAATATTAGGTGTATAGGACAGGATTTGTTAGAATAATTTTGTTACACCTTCACGAGATATGCGAGTTACTGCATGCTATTTGCCGAACTCAACGCCGCGTTTTGTCTAATATATTGATTATAATAGATATACAGGTTTACTTATAAGCGCTAAATTCCCAATTTTACATTTAGAATTTATCCTTTTTATTATTTAAAAATAACAACACCTAGATTTAAATAGTAATAGTATAAGTATTTGCTAAATTATTTTCTTAATGTAGAACAAATGAATTTGGAAAGTTGAAATTTGACATATAAGTAGACATGTACGCACTATGGAATGAGAAAAATCCTATAGAAACTTGAAAAAAGAATGATTTTCTATATCCCATTCTAAAACCCACTCAAACAAAATCACCGGCGAGAATTTTCCAAAAAATATAAATCTTATTAAGCAAATACTCAGTACTTAGCTGTATTAAATTAAAATATAACGTTTCATTTGAAAAAATAATCAGTTAAAAACCAGTCCCCGTAAATAAATTACAACATGATATGTGCAGTTAGATCGGATCCTCCCTCCCAACAGAATGGGGGGGAGGGTTCCCCCCTAGTCGACACTCTAAAAAGCAATCTTCTTAATGGAATTTCAATTTTAACAGCGAAGTTAACTAGAATCCAACTATATCGTACAGTGCTAACTATATTGTGGTAAAATTTTTGTGTGAGTTTGTGTGTGAATTGAATTTGTAGGTTAGCCATTTTTTTCAGTGTGCGATCGTGAGTGCGACGGTTATGGGTTCGTTTTCTAATCCAGGGAATGTCTTTTTAACATTTGTTTAGTCTTAAATTATAATAATCCATTCTGTTGAAATTATCGAAAAACAACGGATATATCTAATTGTAATTGTAATAGTTGGGAACGCAAGTATGTTAATGGGAACACATTGTTGTCTACTTTATATAATTCTGTATTTATTTACTGCGCCAAGTGTCTCAAAATTGTCAAAATTATTTTTTCATACAGCAGTCTAGGCAGAGGGAACTTAATTTAAACGGAATATTAAAATATTCCGTTCCCAATAAGACACTTTTGTTACTTTCGACAAAACTCATACTTCTATAAATTTGTTATTGAATTGTCCAAAATAAATTTAACATTTATTTTATCCTTTCTCGCCGCACTTTGTCTAGTAATCAAAGCGAAGAATGAAAATATTAAATACTTTATTCTCGATTAGGAATCGAACCCACTACCGTGTCGTTTACAGTCGCACCTTAAAAGTAAATATATTATATTTAATAAAAAAGTTAAAATTGCATTTTTAAATGTAAAGTTTTAATTCTATACCAGAATACATATTTTCAAAGGTTACGGACCTGATGTTTTGAAGAGAATTCATCTATCGTTTTAACATAAATTTGAATACGGACAGAGATTTTGTGACTTTAGTAAATTATTTAAGATTTGTACGTATTTTTAGTTGGACAAGTCTTTTAGTTTCTTTTTCGCTTCAAGTTATATCCCGCATAAAGCAGAGTAGACGGGAGAAACCTAGTGTTAAGTTATTCCGTTCTCCAGGCACTCAACTGTAGAAAGCCTACATGTTTCCTGCTCGATACGACATGGGTACCTTTAAAAAACGCTACTATCTACACTTTAAAGGCCAACAACGCATCTGTAGCACCTCTGGTGTTCACGGAGTCGTGGGCGACGGTGATCACTTACCGTCAGGTGACCCGAACGCTCGTTTGCCGTGTCTTTTTCCATAAAAAAACATTTCTAGTTGAAAGTGAACCCACTTACTGCTTACGGTCGAATGCTTCACCATTGAGCCACGACGACCTCTATTTTTGCAGATCTCACATTCATGCATTGCAAGCAGATCTACTTAGTTAGTCACTTTGTAAGATACTCAATACTGAATGGAGAAATTAAAATTTACTTTATCTCGTCAAAAGAGTTTTAATAATATCATTTCTTATACTAGGATTTGATCCCATAATTACAGGATTTTGGGCTTTTTAAAATATTAATATTATAATTTTATAATTTATTTATTATAATATATTTTTTATTATAATTTTTAATATTATAATTTTTTATGCGTTTTGTTTAGCAGTACGTATCTAACACATTGCAGTGTTAGCAGAGGGAATCTGGGAACCTAGTGTTAAGACACTCTGTTCCTCTCGTTCCACCCAATTTTCGTTACATTATGCCCCGTAGAATTCAGCGTTTTGTTTTGTTATCAAAACAAGATAATTAAAAAGATAAAAAAAAAATAATTCCCCCGATTAATTGGAATTGAATCAACAACTATCGCTTACAGTAAATACTGTAATTATTTAATTAAATAAAAAATAAGCACAGCGTAGAAACTTCACTAGTATGCAATATCGGAACGAAGGAGTTCACAAAAAAGGAAAAAGTTAGAAGGCGACAGGGTGGGTGGTGGCAAGTGAAGGTGCTTACTATACTATAAACTGTGTTTATACGTATGTTGGTATAAATGATAAGGTGCGCGTTCGGGAATAAACTTAGATTTTATATTTATATATATATAAAATATCTTAGTATTTTATACAAGCGATCTTCTGCCGCGGCTTCGTGCGCTGAAATTTTTCATATATTATATGTAGCCTATGTTACTAATATAAGCTATATTACTATAAAGTTACATCTAAATACATTTGCAAGAACTCGGTGATATGAATTATTTAATATTTTAATTTACCTTCTCTGACAACGAGACAAAGCTTGACGTTGAGTTTCATCACTCAACACTCAACGACTTCAGAATTCAGCGGGAAGTTGGGAACAGGGTGTCTTAACATTAGGTTCCCAGGTTCCCTCTGATTTTGTCTTGTCAAATACACACACTATCGTCAATGTACATACGTACATACAATCAAAACAAACACAGCTTACGTTCGTCTTATAAAGCAACGTACTAAATATCTTGGTAGTAAACACAATGTTCGATTAATTCGTACCAGCGACGTCCTCAGAATACGAATAGTTACAAATATAGCATATTGTACCGTTCGCCGTCTCACGCCGTTAATTATGATCTGGTGGAATTTCAAATTATAGTTTTATTTGATTCGTAAGTTTCGGGATACAATATTTTTGGTGAGGCCAGCCGTGGCGCAGGGGACGAGTGAGTGACTGCAACGCGACAGGTCGTGGATTCCATTCCCACATGGGAAAATGAAATATTTCAATACTTATTTAAAAAACATACAAAAATTTTAACGTAGCAGGATTTGAACCCGCACCTCATTGGAAACCGTCCAAGCGCTCAGACCAAATAAGCCATACGTTCTCATCAAGGAAGCCACTCAACACGCAATGTCTTCAGAATTTGGCAGAAATTGGAGAGCGGAGTATCTAAACACTAGGCTACCTTTGCCTATATTGTTACATTTGGGATACAGCGTAAAGCTGATTAAATTATATTTTTTTCTCACACATACATAAGTATCTTATAAGAAAAAGAAATATCATACTTTTTGCTCTACTGAGCGACACAACGGAGGGTAATGCGTTTATAAGCTTATGTATCTATACGATTTTTTTGTTTATTATCCGCTGTATAAGTCAAAACGGTTGACTAATATTAATAATGACAGAGTCGTCAAACATCAAAAATCAACAATCAAATATCACTAAAGCGATAAATAATAAATAAGGGCGTTTGGTCATAACATTATCAAAATAAAAAAACAAATCACCGACATATGTCAAGTGTGATATCGTTTAATAGGTATTGAAAAATATATTTTTATTTCTTGCATAATAATTTTATTTGTTTTATTTTTTTCATAATTTTTAATTTTAGATAATTATTTAAAAAATATGAAGATTTGAAGTTGTACGTTATTGTAATAATAATAAAGTGTTTTGAGATGGAAGTCATATATTTTTTTAATTTCACCCTGTATTTAACCTATTTTTAGACCCCCCAATTAAAGTATACATATATCCTACTAATAATATAAATGTGACAGTCTGTAAGGATGGAAGTTAGTTCCACTTTTACGGACAAACTACTGAACGAATTTACATGAAACTTTACACTAATATAGCTTATATATCAGAGTAACATATGGCCTACAATTTATGTAAAGATTTTGTTTAGTTTATCTATTATATAATGATAACTTTAAGCGGGTGAAGCCGCGTTTGTGTCGCTAGCAAAAATATATAAATACTAATTTGTTACAGTTACAAAATAAATAGACTATAAATTATTGCTTAACCTTACAAAATATTGCTACAAAATTGATAAAACCAAGTCATTTAACTCTAAAATATGTATCTAAATCTAAATCATATATAAACTGTGTAAAATCCGTCCCTGCATCAGTCAGAAAGCATTCCAGTGACATTAAGCGCGCGTTCATTTTCATAGATTTATCGATGCTTACTAACATACGATTTGAGATTCTAAAACTTTTCTATATCTATATCTATTATTAATAAATGTATATTATTATATAGTATATTTAATAATTATATATTATTATTATTTTTTAAAGAAATCAATATATAGAAAGGGATAAAAAATAAGGCTGAGCTTTTCATCTTATTTTATTTGATAATATTGGGGTTGGATTCATTATTGTTAGCTTTTTAGTATACTACATCCTTAGCGGAGTGGTTATGGAGATTCCAACACCAAATTCCACGGTCTCTCCGTACTTCTTCTACCTTGTCCACTATCATCAACCTGTATCTATTTATCCTTCCTCCATCATAGATGCTGTGTTCTTTATGGTGAGACATCACTTACCACTCACATTTGCTTCTTCCTTTTTTCCATTTTTTTACACATTTTCTGGACGTGCTTAAACCACCTGTGTACTGCCAGGAGATTAATTCATATTGTTAATCTTTATATAAATATAATAAATTTTATCATATTCAAATCATATACTAGATTTAGGCAATTCCTCAACACGCAGTGCCTCCGGAATTTGGAGAAGAACGAAGTGTTTTAATACTAGGCTCCTAGGTTCCCTCTGCCTACTCTGCAGTATACAAACCTTAAAATTCACACAAAAAAGTTGCGGCTGATGTTTACTTTGCATAAATAAGTGTCCAAATATAAGAAACTTTGGGAACCACAGAGAAGTGCCAATTGGGAATGAAACGTGTATTTCCACCGAGCACCTGCTGCCAACAAATCATACAACACTCTGCCGATGCATCATCGATAGCACCGCGTTACCCTGGAGTCTACTAATGTCGTTCTCTGAAATATTAATAAGACGTCAAAACTTATATATAGATTGTAGACGTCGGTTGTAGTTGAAAATTTTACGTGGTGGATGCAGTTTCGATTTTTGCTGGATTAGTTGTTTTTTGTTTTCGTTGGCTATAAGCGTATAGTGTTAAGACACTCCGTTCCCCACTTTCTGTGGCATTGACAAATTGACAACTTAAAAGCTTGTGATATGATAATTTTTCCGTTAATATGTGTCTGACACACAATGTAGGTACATAAGAAATAACGGGACTTAGAAAGTTGACATTTTGGTACGAAGGTAGGTAATTGAATAAAGAAGAGAAGAGAGAATTCCTCAATATTCCTACGGGAGAAGATAAAACGGTTTTTTTTATTTTTACTTCTCAGAATCCACTACTAGTATTAGGTATACATAAGAAAATCAATCAATCAACTCATTTGGCAGTTGTTATTTTGATCAAGATGAAACATTCAAGTATTTCGGATGATGAACAAAATTAAATATCATATCAATATGTGATATACCCGTAAATAGGTACAGGTTGAATAAATGGTCTAATATTTAGTCTAGAAGTCCTAGATTCGATTATTTAAATGTGATTGTTAATTTATCTCGTAACGATTACATTACACACACATATATTCCTCTGGTAGTAGAGCAGGTGGAGAGAACCTGGGAATCTTGTTTTAAGACATTTCCATTCCCCAGTTTCCGCCGCATTATGGAGACACTGTGTGTTGAGTGGCGGAACTCAACGCCGCGATTAGGGCAAACACCAGAGCGAAAATTGATAATAATAATAATTTAATATTTAATTTCCTCGGATGGGAATCAAACCAACAACTTGTTGTTTGCGCCAAGATTGGCATCAAACTACACACACATACATCGCTGCTTTTATTACTCTACCACTTCATTGTAGTTTCCGCCCAATAGAGACATTAAATAATAGGTGGGAGTACTTAACACCGCACTCTGTCTTTGTCTTTGATCAGACTGAACGGCCGTCGATATTAATATCTTTGGACCAATTTTGAACCTATAGATATCTCGAATAAATTATATCTATCAAACATCTGTTAACACCTAATAAATTTATTTATTCTCTTGAAATTGCGATGATGTAGTTTATTGAAATATTTTTTTTTAGTTTCACGCTGTATCCCGCTTATGACAGGATAGGCAGAGGGAACCTGGTATTTTAGCAGCTATAGGTGTTTTCTCGCGTAGTAGGTACGATACACTGTGGGAATCTAATGTTAAGACATTCAATTTCCTAATATTCGAGACATTGCCTCTTAAGAACCAGAAGTCAACACCGCGTTTTTTCTATCTGAGTGGTAAAATTAAAACTCTTAAATAAATAAATAAATCAGTTTTACGCTGTTTCCCGCACACAGCAGAGCACTTTCTACCAAGTTCTGGAGGCATTGTGCGTTGAGTGGCGGAACTCAACGCCGCGCCCTGCCTCGACACCAGAGCGAAGAATATAAATTTAAATGTATTTGGTGGGGATCGATTTTACAGTCACACTTTGTGCCCTTGTGCCACGGCTGACCTCTAAAACTTTATAAATAAAACAATCACCCTGAGTGAGAAGTAAACCCACAACTATTAGGTACGCATACAGTCAATCAGTTAGAGATGCTTCATCAACATCAGGCAGCCGTTCATTACGTTACAAAGTTGATAGTTGATACATTCATTGATTTGTATAAATTTAGTTTTATGGATATCTAATTTTGCACTAGGAAGCGTATTGGCCTGGATTCTTTGTCACTCAACGTTTTATATCAATCGGAGTGTCATATTGAATTATAATTTGACAGTGTCGTTATTTTAGCTCGGGGGAATGTTTGATGGTGTGGTCGGTGGTTGTGGGTTCGATTTATACGTTATTATTTTAATGTAGAGGCGACCACTCGAGGAGATGAAATATTTACTTAAATTTATATTTTAATTTCTTTGGTCACTCAACACGCTATGCCTCCGGAACTTAGCCGAAAGTGGGCAACGGAGTGCCTTAACACAAGGTTCCTTCTGCTGTATATGGAATATAGCGTGATGCTGATTAATTTAATATATTGTTTATTGGTTGCTACATAGAGGTATTTGCATTTTTTGGAATATTTCGGTATACGCTATCAAAATTTGTAAATAATCTTTCCGCCTACATTGGTAAGTTTTGCCATATGAGGGATAAAGCGTGAATTTTAGTTATAATCGTTTTCATATAAACAGTAATAAATATAAAAAATACTTTAAATCGCAAAATTAGGCGGAAAGTGGGAAACGGAAGTGGCTGACTTTGGATCAGAATATCTTAACACTAAGTCCCCAGGTTTCCTTTAACCACCTTGCCATGTGCGGGATACAGCGGGAACCTAAAACCCACCAGTTTTCTAAGAAAAACAACAATGATCACACTTCAATCTCAATACCTTGCATATCGAGGCGTGAACTATTAACAAAGGAGTTCCGGAGTACCGACACTACAGTACTAGTAATGTCATTTTAATTCGACCAAAACTACAAGACCGTGACGTCATTAACTACGAAGTATTCCGTTCGAAGAAAACGTTCAACTCTTAATATAAGGATATAGGGTTCAAATCCATAAATTCTCATACAAAACGTTAACTCATCTAAGACCTAAAGATGTATAAACTTCAATATTATTCATCTATTATTTCAAAAGAATGAAGGTACCATTGTGAACAAACGCTTGCTACATACTAACCAAATGTAATTTTCTCTAGAGAAATTGGATTTTTTTCTTACGTTCAAGGTAACAAGGTTCAAATTCGGTGAAAAATGTTGTATTTTAATAGTAAAATACTGGTTGTAGATATAAACTGTCCGATTGTTTCCGAAGAGGTGACAATAAACGGTTAGCACTCATTTCAGGTAGCTTATGGTGAAACTGAAGTGTATGTAATGACTATTTAAATGATTTTTGATTTCTTTACATATAAATATCTTGGTATGCATAAAATATTGAGGCCGTTGCAGTTGAGGGGCACAACGTATGTGAGTTCGATTCTTATTCGGTAGAATGGAATTGTTTTAATTTATTTGTTAGCCTCATGGAAACCGTCCAAGAGGCGCCGCTTCAAATCTCGTTTTTATACGTTTTCTAAAAAATATTCTTCTTTCCTTAGTGTGGAATAACAATTTAAAATTGTTATTTTTTTTATTTGTTCTCAGGTTACAAGACAAAGTGCGGTGTTGAGTTCTACTACTCAACACACAATAACTTAAATTTGTACGGAAAGTAAGCAATAGTGTCTTGAAATTAGGTTCCATCTGCCTACCCTACTTATGCGGGATATAGAGTGAACCTAAAAAATACTAAATGTTTGTTAGATTTTCTTGAATATCAATATATAATATTCAATTATCCAGAACCGTGCCGTGTGATCCCGGCCTACAATAGGATCATTCTGGTACTGGTGGTGTCGTAAGAGGCGACGAAAGTTCGTGTGGTAGAGTCACGTCGCCAGCAATGGCAACACGCATGGGCAGACTCGACCG
>DWAP01000106.1:0-29729 GCA_018230625.1 Heliconius eleuchia | reverse complement strand
TTCTCGAGCACCACTGCCTCGCAGAAGGAGGAGACCGCATCCCACGACGTCTCGCCGCTGCGCCACGACCGGCCTCATAAGTAAAAAAAATATGATAAAATCGTAAGCCTATAATAAAGCTTAGTAAATGTAAGACATTAATACTATTTTAGGTTATATCCGGAAATATGAACTAAACAAACATTGTAACAGCATTAGCGTGTTTGTGTTAGTTGAGTGTCGTCAGAGTTGCTAGCACCTCTAATGGTCCACCAACACTTTTTCTATCTACATATACACAAACATATATATATACTCTACTCTACCTAAATTTTTGTCTCCCACTTCCACCCACTAAACATTTTAGTTACAATTGCGCGCCGGGTGTCGGAACAACGTCACGTTTTATCAAACCAGAGCGAAAATATAAAAATTTACCTTTCCACGATTTAAATTTGAACTTGAAAATGAAATATATTTTTTGAAATATCTAATAGTAGCTGGGAATTTTCAATAACTAACTTAACTTAGCTTCACGTTGTATCCCTAGCGGAGTAGGTCGTCCACTACCATCAACCTCTTCACACATGCTCATGCAAAATTTGCTATATATTTCATAAAACAAAAAAACTCAATAGCATGTTAATATAAAAAAAACTAGGTCGCTTCCACATCTCTATGACAAAGTTACCGTAAAGTTCAATGAGCGTCCATTGCATATTTAGGATCCATACCAATAATGTGATATAGTAGCCGATAATGATAAGGCTAGTACATCGTACACTGATAATACAATTTCTTAAATATTCATTTTAACGCTTTACTTTCTGCATTTTTTATAATGATAATAAAAATATCATAACTTGGTTTATTTTCTAAAATCAGTTACTTAATGAAAACAATATTAAATAGAAGTAATCAATGTTTCAAAATCTAGGTGATGATTTTTTTTATACAGTATTATTTTAAAATGTCAACAAAATTGTATGAAACATTTGGTTTGTGTAATTTGCTTAGTTTCTCTTTTAAATTCTACTCTGAAATCGTAATTAAATACTTGGTTTCAAACTATTATAAAAGGCAATAACTATACTTATACAGTTTTTATTTCGCATCTGTTAATTTTATTTTTTTATTTTATAACTTGTTATAGATTGACAAAATAAAAATATAACAAATATATGTATCTTTTACAGCAAAAAACGTATCCTGATAACAAGGACAAAAAACACATTACTTATCTATTTTAATAGAAACTGACATTGTTCATCATTTCTATAGAGCAGCGGTCAAATGTTGGTCGGTCATTGTGGTTGTTGGCGTACCGCCAGTTATTTTCTAACGTAATATAGTAAAAAAAGGTATTTCTAACTTCTCTTCTTTTTCAACTGTACAATTATATAGAAAGATTTTTTTTTGGATTTTATTTATCTTATTAGAAATTGAAACAAAATATAAATGATGGCGCATTGTAGAGATAATTAATTATTTGTTTTTTCCCCAATGATAGATAAGAGTTCAATTGCTGTTCCCATAAATAGGTAATATGTACACATTATTATTTATTATACCCATACAAGATTTTTATGGTGTATTGTATCTTACAAATCAAGAACGTGACTTGGCAGACCGAAACTGAGATGGCGAGACGATCTGGACCATTGCAGGCCTGACTGGTATTCAATAATGTGGTAGAGTCACGTCAGACTCGACCGGATCATTACCACCATTTAAAACCGTCATGAAGTAGTGGCTTTAAGCCACTGCGTTTCGCATCAGGTAATGCCGAGCTCCGGGGCCTAACGCCGCCGTGTATTTTCCATAAAAAAAATATACCAGAGTGGAAAAAATTATGAAATGCCTTTGCCCAATAACGGGGCAGTACAGGCTAGGAAAACAAAAAAATAATTAAATTTGATTTTATTTTCATCTCAACTGAAGACATCATCCACATCGGAAAGTAGGTTAAATGAAGCTTGTAAGGTTTCCTATATACTAACTAACTAACACAGTAAGTTAAATGAAAGCTTTAATAAATTACTCATTAATTATTATATTATTTAACTTATAACGAATTCATAGAAAGATAGCAAATTATATTTGCTACATTTTATGATAGTTTTACAGATTAATTACATACATTCTATACGGGCTGAGCATTCAAAATGGTAATTTTCACGTGCATCACGCAAAGAGCAATGAACTAATTTTAATGAAAATGAACTCTACATTATTGTGAAAGCTATAGCTTTTATAATATAATTTCACAATACAATAGTGCAATAGAAAATTTTAACAGACAAATTAAACAAAACATTTCATTTTCTCTACATCATTCATATATCGAAATAAATCTGAAATATCGTCGTGGCGCAGGAGCGCAAGCGTGCGACTATAAACGCAACAGTTGTGGGTTCGACTCCCGCTCTGGCGGATTAAATATTACATATTTTCATTTTCTTCGCTTTTGTAACGAGACAAAGCGCGGTTAGGCACTCAAAGTACTAACTATATAAATACGGGTAACTCTATAAAATCTTCAGTTAATTTTTAAAAACTTTCAACCAGATCTATATATAAAACCACTTTACAGATAAAATGCATTTGTGTAGCGGTAGTTTTAAAAAAAAATCATTTATATTGCTTACATTCCCAAGTAAGAGCTGTCACCGAGCGGGAGAGCTTAGTCATGTGAGATTAAAACTCTAGAATGCCCTAAATCTGGCACTCACAGTTGCTGAAATGTTTGCCATTTTGTAATTCCATTGTTTTTTACGGACGGAATTTCAAAGCATGCGAATAATTATTTTCTTTTAATTCTTCCTGGTATAAAAATTATGTAATGTTGTAACACTTCATTCTCCATTTTCAGCAAAATTTTCAAAATATTACGTACTGACAGGCGTAATTCTACGCCGCGTTTTGTCTTATTACCAGAGCCAAGAAATGAAAATATTAAATAATTGATACAAAATAAATATTCATATGTACACAAAACATCATTAGTCAAGTTAGCAATAACATAAAATGCCGTCTACCAAAAACATTCTCAATAAATATTCTTTTATTAATTTTCTTTATTCACGCAATCCTTTGACTACCATTTAATATCTAAATTTCAGCAACACCTACAGATACATACGTAAAACAAAATTATTTTTTGTACTTAGTTGCTTTGTTACTTCACTAAATTGGAATTTATATAATTTACGAATTATTTTAAGTTTTTTTTATGTTTAATGAACTTGGGGTTATAAATTACTTTAACTACGAACTCCTCCCACTAAGGGTAGTGGCAGGTGTCAGGGTGGTCGATGAACCACCCCAGAAATGTTACCAACAAACAAATCGACCCAAAAAAAGAAAAAAAAACCCTTACATGAATAGATTTGTTGAAAGCTAACCTAGCCAGTCCATGGAACGTAGCCAGTTACTAGATACGCTCTTGTCAATGAGTTATTAAATAGGACAGTTAATCTTTTTTCAAGAACTAATAGATAAATTACCAATATTGTCTGAACTTGACTCTTGGCAGAATAAATTTGCCAATATACGCAAATATTATTTTTACGTTAACTTTTTAGATATTTGTATAAACAGCAACCTGACTATAGCAAAATCGACAAAAGTGAAAACGCTATGCGATGCTGAGATGCAACGGGCAAATAAACTATGAAAATTTTTGTGTAAATTGATGAGAATTTCAAACAAATTGTCCCCAGTACGGATGTTGATGCTATCAACATTGGCAACTATTTCTAAAACATAAATAATTGGATAAGTAATAAATTAACAATTTATATTATTTTTTTCCGCTTTTGTCAAAATAATCCCGCTTTTTTTAAAACGTTTAAAAGTCCCGTTTTTCTCCGAGATAAACTCTGGCCGCTCTACTAGGAATGCAGTTTTCCGTGTTTCTTACATAAGTTCTACATGAAGCCAACTCTAATAGCTTAATTAAAACGCGCCTTTTAGCAACAATGCAAGCGTTTAACGTAATTTCAGGCAACAGCTGCAGTTGCACTCGGTCCAGGCATTTTAGAAGATGACAGTCATTACAGACGCTCATTAGAAATTCCAAGATCTTTTGCCATTAAAAGAACCATTATCTCGATGATGTCTTTGTTGCGCTTCATTGCAGTGTGTGTTTACTATTGTATAAGTAGTTTAGTACTTTATAGAATATTTTTATTTTTATTTTTTTTGCACATGCACAGTAATGATGAATAAAATAAATAAATCAGTTTCACGCTGTATCCCGCACACAGCAGGGTAGGCAGAAGGAAGGAACCTTTTGTTAAGACACTCCGTTCCCTACTTTCCGCCGAGTTCAGGAGGCATTGCGTGTTGAGTGGCGGAACTCAACGCCGCGATTTGCCTCTATACCAGAGCGAAGAAATGAAAATGTAAATAAATATTTCATTTCCTAGAGTAAGTATCGAACCCACAACTAGTCGATTTTACAATCATACTTTGCGCCCCTGCGCTGCGACTGGCCTCTAAAATAAGTAATAATAACAAAATAAGTAATTTGGAAATATTTAGAAAACTTGGATTGATAACGAAGAATTATTTATTTGTATTACAAGTACGCGAGTATGTTAAAAGTAAAGAAAAAGAAAATTTTAAAAATAAAAAATTTAAAAATCGAATCGCAGATGACAGAAAAAGTTAATGCTTATAAATTATATTAAGTTCATAAAATTTTGAAGAAGTTGGCAATTCCGCAGATGTTTTTTTTATATTTTAAATAGAATTTCTATCATCAGCTTCTAAACACAATACTAAAACATAAAGAGATAATAAAAAAGGATATTTAATAATAAGGCCATCAATTTATATGAATGATATTAAATTAGTCCTGACATACATCTTACTACGCGGTGGCGTGGCTATCTCACACGCTTCAGTGCGACATCAGGCAAAGCGGCTTCCCAGCGATAAAGCTACATTTATGTTGGTTTTTACAGTCTCTTTTGTACGGTACATTTAATCTGCGCGACAACTTGACTGTGATCACAAAAAGATAAGTTAAATAGAAATGACCTTTAATCTTTGTTATGTTTCTCCTTTTAACTAAATACAAAATTGTTGATGCTAGTTACTTTATAACATGCAATTTTCAAATTTTCTTTGTTTAATTGTCGTGGAGGTAGAGTTCGAGTAGTAAGCTTACTTTATTTATGTAGCAAAATGTATAATTATAAGAAAGGACATAACTACTGTATGAAACGAGAGAATTCAACAAGAAAATTACATTAGTTACAAAGAATATACAGTTGGTTACTTTTTTAATCATTTACAGTCGTTTTAACTCACTTTTTAATCTAAAACATAGGTACTGCACATAAATAAAATTTTAATCTAATTTCATGTTAAAATTTAATCGCAGTTAACCTTAATTTCATTTACGTGCACCGTCTTAATCTTAAACGCATGCTGTATAAATTAGAAAAAGAACAATAGAACGAGGGCAGTGGTGACTTGTGACATACATATATTCAGTAAAAAGAGACGACAAAGGGTCTCTTATTACCGTCCCGATTGAATGAGACCAGTCTACCAATCTATTTTCTAAAAGATTTCTTAATAAAACTTGCTTCTTAATAAAAATTTCTTAAAAAAAATTAAAAAAATATTTGAATTTTTTTCATTTGTTCTCGTTGCGTTTATAAATAGCGTGAAGGTAAAAAAATTAAAAGCAAAGATTTTATTGTTTTATAAACCAGAAGATGATAAGAAAAAATAAAAACTAAAACAACGGAACTAAGTTCAGATGAAGATGAAGAATTACTTACTAGTCGATTGATTTTATTTTCTTAATATTAATTTTGCCAATGTCTCCCGATTTACGATCAGCAAATAGTCGTTCTAATTTTATGTTATGACCCCATATAGTTTTATTACTGCAAACAGTTTTATATATTTTTAACGCTGAGAAAATGCCTTACATTGTAAATGTAGACGAGGATTTGCTAGCTTTCGCTTGAAACGTTATTTTTTCACTATCACATTATTGTATGAGCAGATAGGTATTTATAAAATTTTCTTACGAAAATGCAAATAAAAAGGAACCGTTATAGGATTATTCGTCTGTCAGTCCGTCTGATACAGACTATTTGCTCCGAAGCTACTGGAGCAAATGAATTATAGTGTTTTGTTATAGTATGCAGTATATGCTTTTCCACCGCCCAAAAACGAATATATACACGTTAAAATTCTTTTAAAACATACTAAATGCAGTAATCTGGTGAAAATTTTTGGCATATTTACCTAAATAGAGCAACATTATTTAAAATAAATAAATATATTTTATTTCTGGAAAAACGAATTGAAAAAAATAATAATACATACTACTCAACTTAACTTAACTTCACGCTTTATCCCTAGCGGGGTAGTCAGAGAGAACGCCAAACGCTACGGTCAATACATACATACTACTCAAGTGCACTAATTTAGGTCGGTAAGTCTCTACATAGTTCTTTCGCCTCGTCCACTGTCATCAACCTCTTCATACATGCTCTCCGGGGGATCCTCATGCTTTTTCCGTCACCTTCTTCCAGTATCTTTGATATTGCGTTTATCGAAGGTCAATCGAGGTCTACCCTACTTCTGTTACCACTCACTTTTCCATCATAAATCTTTATTGCCCAATATTGTCCAAGCCAGCTGAGCACGTCATTGCGGATTCGATCAGCTTAGCTTTATTTTTTTCAGATCCAAATCATATTTAATATTTTCCATTAAAAATAAAATAAATCAGCTTTACGCTGTATCCTCCGCACATAGCAGGGTAGGCAGAGGGACTTTCCCAAAATATCACCTAAAATCAATCCTAAACTATCCTAACAATTTTTTTTATGATATAACGGAAATAAATGAAAATAAATAAGAGAAAAAAAATGAAAATAAATGAGTTCGATCCCCACTCAAGGAGATGCAATATTTACTCAAATTTATATTTCCATTTTTTCGCTCTGGTGTCGAGGCAAGGCGCGGCGTTGAGTTCTGCCACTCAACACACAATGCCTCCAAAATTCGGCTGAAAGTGGAGAACGGAGTGTCTTAACACTAGGTTCCCTCTGCCTACCATGCTGTATGCGGGATACAGCGTGAAGCTAATAAAAAAAAATAAAAAAAAAGGGAAATAAAACAATCTACAATCGTCATTTTAGATTTTATTTAATTCTACATAACAAATCTGTCACAGTATAGTTTTGCGTGGAACATCCATTATTACATCAACATTATTACATTAACTTCTACAGTCAAAGCATTCACAAAAATTAAAAAAATTGCATAATCAAAATTCTAATTTCATATATCGACTTACATATAGTAAGTAAACACGATGAAACATTAACAGTTTTATCACATTAATACACATTAACATACAAAGCTATATAATTATTTCATTAAATTCCATTATATTAAAATTTAATTTAATTTATGTAATAGTCTTATCATCCGTCAGTTGATCATCAGTAGTTACTTCATCTTCCATAGATGTTGATTTGTCATTTGTCACTGTTGTGGTCTATAAATAAATAAATAAATAAGTTAGCTTCATGCAAACATAGAGTGTCTTAACTCTAGGGAAACATAGAGTTAAGATACTTTGTTCCCCACTTTCCGCCCAAATCTCGGGGCATTGCGTCATATTAAGACAAAGCGCATCGTTGAGTACCTCCACTAGGCACGCAATATCTCGAAAATAGAACAGTCCATAGGGAACGGAGTATCTTAAAACTAGGTTCCCTCCCTCCCTAGGTTAAGCAATCTGCTGTATACAGAAAACATGACAATTATAGATAGTTAGATAGAGTTTACCTCAGATTTCTTTGCATCCATATTGTCTGTCTCCATTCTATTCGAAGTTCTCTTTTTCACTCTCTCAGCAAGCTTAGCTTCAAACTTCTTTATAAAATCACTTTGGTTCACATAATCTTCAGGTGTCTCTGATAAATAACCTGGATGTAATGTAATGCCTGGAAACAATATTTTAATTCCCATTATTTTATTTAATCAAAATCTATGGATATTGGGTATTTATTAAAATACCACTCTCTGTAAACAACATGAATAAAATATAAAAACAAGCCTGTTAACAATTTCCACATAGCTTGATAAGGCTAAATGGTCAGAGAGCTTGAAATGTTAAAAGAAAGGGTTACCTAGTCCCGCTACATAGAAATTTTTGTACCATATATAAAACCATAACACTTTAAAAATGTAAAAAAAATATTATTTTGCAAATTTTCATACATCTGTCGCACTCTGCAAGAGTGAGAATATTGTCATAATTAAACAACTTCCATTATAAGTTTTTAGTTACAAGCTACCCTGCCTATAGCAGGCAAGTAGGTGAGAGATCCCAATAACAAGCCATGACCAGCTGTCGCAAGAACGGGAGAAGGTTAAAAAGTTCCATGAAATTTGTATGACATTGTTTGATAATGGCCATTATGGCCAAAAACATAAAAAATGCTATATTTACCATCTCCAAGAACTTCAGGTATCATATAAGGATAAAGCCAGCCAACTAAAGGTGTTTCTCCCGCGACGTAATGCGCCTTCTTGTGGTAAAAAAGCAAACCATCCAATGGCGGTAAGTTGTCTTCAAATTGGGGATATGTGCTTAACAAGCTGAAAATATTTTTATAATTTTATATAATACTAGTGACCCCACTCGCGGCTTCGCCTGCATAAACTACACAACTATTTATTTTCTTAGCTGAATAACTTTCGTGATCTAATAACATTAACATTTTAAAGACAATATTAACACATTGAAAGCTAATTTTAAACAATTTCAATAAAACACTTATTTTATAGCAATATTATCACATGTTACTCTTTATATTAACTTGACATTTTTATTTATGAACCAATTCAAATCAATCAAACAATCAAAGTATTAAGGGAATCTTTTAAATCAGTTAAGCTGTTTATGAGATTAGCGATAATAAGCGCACAGACAAACAAAAAAAACAAAGAAGACTTGAAAAAAATTGAAATAATTATTTTGGGTTCTATTGCAGTATTAAATACCTTCTATGTACTGCCAGCAATCAATAACAATGTAGTATTATAAGTATAGATATGTATAAAATTTTCACATTTCTATAAAAATAACAAAAATTTTGATACATTTGTCCAGATTGAACTAGTTTAATATCAATTGAAAGATAAACGTCACATGGCTGCAATACTATGGTTGTAAGTGACAAATCTAGATATTTAGAAAATAAAAAACAATTCTTAAATTATCTATAGAATAAATTAATTTAGAAGAAAAACACATAGTAGTATACATAATATTATTAAAAAACTTACAATGTCAAAAAGTGATCTGTGCATGGCATCATTGGTAATATCTTAATAATTACTTTATTCTTTTTACTAATTGTTTTGGTGTCAGGAAAATCTTCCAGTTGTGTCTTCATCCAGTAATGTCGAAATTCAGTCTAAGAGAGAAGAAAGAATCATCATTGTTGAAAAGAAAAAACATATTATTAATATTATAAGACAATTGTGGCTCATTGGCACAAGCATGTAACAGTTGTAGATTCAATTCCCACTAGGAGAAATATTTTCATATTTTCAATTGCTCATTTTATCAATATTAAACAAGAAACAAAATGAATATTTTTAATCTTACTATTTCAATTATATTTTGCCAGTGTTATTCCATACTTAGGAAAGAAACAGTTATGTTTAAAAAAAATTAAAACAGCAGGCATTTGAATATTTTGTAAATATTCTATGTCAATTATTTTGATTAATTATATAATATTCTTCAAAAAGTACCTCTCCATCTGTCATAGGTTGATTATTCCAAGCAAGCAAGTCTAATAAGAACAATGTATTAGTCTTTTCATAATAAAAGCAATCCAGTACACAACAATTCTTGCGGAAACAATTGTAGGGGCTGCCCCCCGGCAAACCAGTGTGACACTCAAACTTAAAATGACCAAACTTTGTATAGAACTTTGTGGTACCCTGAAACAGAAGTTGTCATGTATTTTTTTTCTATAAAAGTAAACTATTACAAAAAGCTACAGAATTTACTACAGAAGTCATCAGAGCCCAGTATCTGATTGTAAATGGTGTGGGTTGGATATGGGTTCAATTTCCACTTTAGGGAATGAGACACTTTTCCTCCCTCTGGTAGGAAGACTCAACATAAAATTTAATCACTCTATATACAATTCTATATACAATATTCGAAAAGTGTAGAATTGATGTATCTTAACACCAGGTTCCCTCTGCTTATCTAATTATATGAGGAATACAGTGTGAAGTTAAAAAATAATTGTTTATTTTTCTTTCATGGCCTTTTATTCATAAGTGACTTGTAATTTTACAATAATTTTCTTAGGGAATATAAACACTGAGCTAATTATTTTTTTTAAATACTATATTTATAAGCTCATATGTATAATTATAGCCACCACAGCTCAAGTCTGGCTCTAAATGCAACCATGATGTATTCAATACTACCAGAGAGAGTGAAGTATTTCGATTTCCCCGCTTTGGTAAAACTGTGCAACATTGAGTTCTCACTCTACTCAATGTGTAAAGAGGAGAACAACATTTCTGGACACTGAGTCTACTAAGATACAAAATGAAGCTGAAACATTGTTAAAAATTATATAAATTAAATAATATAAAACTTACATGATTGGCAATTGCAAGTAGCCTTAATCCTTTGGGACATGGGACAACATACCAGTTCTGACTAAAATCCCCTGGCTTTTCAATCATCCATTCTGATAGCATCAAAACATTACTGTATGTCAGACATGTCTTATGAAATCCAGACACATAAATATTAGGTTTGTATGGTACCTGTGAATCAAATTAATTTTAGATTTTGAGGGTGAGGTATAATTATTTTACTTTGTTGTATGCTTGGTTCTGTTATAAACTAACAGAACCAATCCCAGCTAAATAATCAAAAGGCATGCGTAACACAAAAAAATACATTAATCACAATTAAGCCATAGATGGTGGCTCTGAGTCTGTTGTGGTGCAGGGGCACAAGCATATTACTATAAATGCTACATTTGTGGGTTCAATCCCGCTTGGTGAAATGAATTATTATTTATTAATATTTTTACTTACCTCTTAATTCAGTTTCTCCACTAAACAAAATGCTTCTAAAATTTGGCAGAAAGTGGACAATGGAAATGTCTTAAGACTAACCTCTGCCTACCCTGATATATAAAGAAGCGAAAAAAACCATACTTTAACATGAATTAAGTGTATTTCAATAAACTTACCTTCTTATAGGGTTTAAATAACTCATTATCTTCAACAGAGTTTGCAAGCTCCAAAATGCCTCGGAATTTATCTATTTTGTTGTTTCTATTGCTGTAATGAATGATATGCACTATTGAAATGGTAATAAGCAAACTAAGTTTCACTACACTAAATTGTTTTATACACTACAGAAATGAAATTGTTCATATGTACATATTATATAAAATATTCAAATATTGTTTTTATTACTAAAAAAATGATTACCTCTTTTGAATCTCTAAAAGATGTTTACGCCTTTCTTCCTGATTTCCTAGCTTTCCCCAGTTTTTATAAAGGCCTTCATAATTGCTGGCTTGGCTTTCTTCCGTTTCTGTGGCTTCAAGGTTCAGTAACGCTTTTTCTAAAATTTCTAAATCTTCTTCCATAATTTCAAAGAACAGGTAACGGCTACAATATGAAAATTCACTTTGATTTTACATTACAATTTACCATACAATAGCCGGCATGTATCGCTGAGCCACTTTGACTTGACAAGTTGACACTTTCGAAATGTAAACTTGTCTGCTTGTCAAATTGACACTTGGTTTACTTTGACATATAAAGCCAACCATACACTATAAAACTTCCGCCCTGACGTTAAAATTGTTTCCTCACAGGTAGCCTTGGTGCTTGCATTTCTTCAGGGACTGAGTACTGTCTTCCCTACCCAACCGGTGTCGCTGTAAACGCCAGTAAGGGTAACAACATTAACCTCAAGTTTGAAAAAAATAGTAAAAATTGCTGCACCTATAAGCTATTAAATTTTTAAGCGTCCTGTAGCTATTAAATACTTCATGAGATGCAGAAGCATTTCTAATTTAATAGATATAAATATTTCCTTATTATCTTCCTTTCTTCGTTGTGGTAACGAGGCAAGGCGTGGCGTTGAGTTCCGCCAGCTAATATGCCTTTATGCCCCTATAATACGGTGAAAAGTAGGGAATGAAAGTGGCTTAATACTAAGTTCCCAAATTCCCTTTTTTATTCTAGATTAATCTATATGTATAAAAGGACTTGTAATATTATATGTACCTTGTTGTTATGTGTAGGATACTAAATAAAAAATATATTTGTTTGTTTTTCATCAAGCAAAAAAATGCTAACACACAATGGCGCTAATAACTTACGCTAGTATAAATTTCATAAAAGGAATCGTTTTTAGAAGAAAATAAAATATTTAAAATATTCAACATATCATTCCTGAAATTAATTTAAATTTCCTTAAATCTTGGTTTTATTTATAAATATTTTATATCATGACACGATTTTGCGTTATATTTTTGATATTTTACTACGGTATACAATAACATACATAACAGATCTTACATATATATTATTATACGAATTATAAAATAATTTCAAAATAATTACGTATTAAGCTATGTAAATATTTTCATTAAAATTAACACTTATAGTCTATTAAAATTTGATTTACATTTCGATTTTAATCTCTATATACACATAATACATTATTGCCGGCAAAGCTGTCAGTTACCTAGCATGAGACTTAAACCCGTAAAATACATACCTAATTATTCTTCTTATTTGAATACAACATTAAAACAGTACAAACAAAAATAGAAGTAATAACAAGTAATAATAATAATTAATATTTAAAGGTATATAAAATAATATAGTACATATTTTAGATGATTATTGTGAGAATTGGACACGATAAAATATTAACTTACTTTAAATTAATCGATAAAATCAATACGTATACGACATTAATAAATTAAACTTCGTTAACGTTAAACATGCAGTTTTAATGATGAAGATAATTATAGGAAAAACTTTGTAAAATTAGTACTTAATAAGAATGAAACTTACATGTTTACAGCTAATTTCAGGGATACGTGGTATTGTTTCTATTTTTATTTATATTCCACTGAGGCTATATTGCAAAGCGCATGCGATTAGACATGCGCGCGAATGCAGGTGGCTGCAACTTACCATCTGGTATATTCGATTGTAAACCAATCACTCGATGTTACTATGACGTTAATGATCACGGTATTTTAGATTTTAACAATATTATTATAAGTTTTGTTTTTGCACAAAACATTGTGGGCGATCATGAATAAGCAATGGACTACTGTAACATTATTCGTTTCAGTGGTACTATGCATGAGCTCTAGCTAAGTCGATATGTATTTTCAGGATTCTAAAAGATGCAATTCTGCGTTATAATTTTGCAATCCTGCTATGAATTATTAATACCACTAACGTACATTCCTTTTTTTTTTATTTCGACCCAACACATATCAGAGTAAACATTGCAGAAGGAACATGAAAATCTAGTGTTAGGACACTTCCGTTTCCAATTTCTGCCGAATTCTTGTGGCATTGCGTTTTGATTAGCGGAATTCAACGCTGCGCCTTGCATTGTTATGAGAGCGAGGAAATGAAAATATTAATTTTTTTATTCCCCCAGAGTGGGAGTTGAAATACCATAATCGTTACGTTTTCAGTCGTACGTACGGTAATGACTCAGTGCCACTACGGTCACAAGTTTGACTTATTTATATTATTGTTGTATATTTAAATGTCCAGTTCCCAAAATATTACTAAGGTGATAAAATTTAAAGTATGTCCAATAGATATTTTTATATAATTACCACCCGCAAAGATTTTCATATAGAACAAATGCGTTTACAAGTTCAATTCAAATTCATAATATTCTTTATACGCTTACAAGCACTAGTGAATCGTCGAATGAACATAAAGTTACCACCGAGCACCGGCTCGGATGGCAGTTCTGGTGAGAAGAGCCGGCAAGAAACTTAACTGTTTCTCTTTTCTACACGGTATAGGATACCCATAAAAGGTTTATGAACTTTTTGGAGACGATAACTTAGCACTAAAAAACTACGTTTCTTTCTCGTTCCTGTCGTATAGTGTCACTATTTTTACTATAACATTGAATGTATGTCAAAGGCTGTGCCGCTGCGACACCACGGTCTCATAAATTCAATTACTTTCAGTTTCAATTATTAAATAAAATATAAAACATATTATATCTAAGTACTAGTGGTCGTCCGCAACTTTTTTGACCTGCACTATTATTTATTTAACGTTAAGAAATTAATTTCACAAAACCTACCTACTGTTATAAAGTGTTAAGATATTCCGTTCGCTACTAAGTATTCGCCGAATTCTGGTGACTTATCGTGTTGGGTGGCGTTACTCAACCCTGCGCTTTGTCTCGATACCAGAGTGAGGAAATGAAAAGACTAAATAATTCATTTCCTGGAGTGGGAATCGACCCCTCAACCTATCACGTTCACAGTCGCATGCTTGTGTCCCTGCTGCATCACAAGGGGCTTCAGGCGTAATTTTAAAGTAAATTTTTATTATTATTTTATAATTCTTCTATTAATCTCTGATGTTTTCTAAAGTAATATGCTGTAAACGATAATTAATATGATCTGCACTGAATTGGATAAGGATATATATTTAACTGTTTAAAATAGTGTCGTAATCGACTCTTTATATATTTTTTCTAAATTATATTAAAAAAAATTAAAAGGGGTACTGTAATAAAATAATATAAAAATTTCCGTTACTCCTAAAGAACAATAATCATGTATAACAGAATATAGACTGCATTACCGTCGTGGCGCAGGGGTACAAGAGCGTGAATGTAATGCGACGCTTGCGGGTTCGATCCCCACTCGAAGAAATGAATTATAATTTTCTAATATTTTCATTTCTGCGCTCTTGCACCAAGGCATAACACCCGACATGAAGTTCCGCCATTCAACTCGGAATGCCCGAAAAATTCGGCTAAAAATGGGGAACGAAGTGTAACTGTACCTCTGCCTATCCTGCTGTGTGCGGGATACAGCGTGAAGCTGATTTAATTTGATTTTTTATTTTTCTGACTCTATATTCCATTACACATGATTATTATTTTTAGTTTCTCCTCAGTTTTATCACATTTTTAGACATGGCTGAAGACAGTAACTTGAATTATTGCATTATTTAAATACACTGTAATATAATTTTAAAGATAAAATATTTTTTGCTTAACTCTTTTTATTGTATCTATATGAAAAAAGGCGGCGTAGCCACTGCTCGCTTTACTGTGCATTTCCGCCCGCTGCGCTCGCTCTAGTGTAAGTAAAAAAATAATTGAAGGACAATATTGTAAATGGTTTTTTTTAATTATAATATTTACAATAGTGCGTCGTCTTACACCGTTCGTATTAAAGTTTACACTGCTATATTTAAAATACACTCACTAAAATCTTTTTATAAAACATGGAAATTTAACTAAGTAATCGAATCATCCCTATGCGAAACATTTCATTTATAGTACTTATAACGTAATTCATAAATATTCATTTGTATAAACATTAAAAGACAATGTTTCAAACTGTCTAAGCAACAAATGAATAAGCCGTGGTGGAGCAGCTGTAATGGTGACATCCTTCCTTGAGATCCGTTAAACAAAATGAGTTTTTGTTTTTTCGGATTCTATACCTCAAAAATAACCGGTCAAGTGCGAGTTGCGGCACGTCGATGATCTCAGAAAATGGCTAAACGCTCGACGGTACAATGTTATGCAAACAAAGTTACATTTTCACTTGATATTTGCTATATCTATAATCATTTCTCCACTTAAAAAAAGTTCAATTTGTAGATTTTTTTATTATAGACAATTAAAGTACAGAACTCTTTCGAAATCGAAATTAATTCGCACTTGAAAATATCAAAGAAAAAAATATTATTCGTATCTATTTTTTTTTCTATTAGATGTTATTTGTGTTTAACTACTACTGTAGTAACTTGCCATAAAAACTTACTATAAAACTTTAATATAAAAACTAAATAGATTTTGCCAAAAATGAAAAAGTGATTTATTTAAACAAATAAATAATAAAATTATCGTCGTAAAAAAACCATTGACTGACTGACAGGAATGATGTACACAGACGTTAACCTATCTAAGCGACGGGTCGTAGATATTGGCGGTGAATTGAAAGAATTGCAAAAAAGTTTTTTAGGTTTATTACACATATTATAGGTTTTTTTTAAGTGCGTCTTTGCTACACAAAGGAGGGTAAGGGTGTATGTATAGGTATATGTACGTATGTTGCATTGCAGAGACCAAACGCCTTGGCAAAATTTGATAATTCTTGAGGTAATAAAATTTAGCTAGCGAGTGACACTAAACACATGGCAGTAATTAAAATTCACCATATCGACAACCAGTCATATTGTCAAAACAAAAAAAATCGACAAACCACGCCAAGCTTATGATTTTTCACTTTAAGTAGCATTTTACGATACATAAAATTTTAAAGTTATTTTACCAATTCCATTCTTGCAAAATTTTAGATGGTAGTAGAAGCGGATTCAAATATGAGGGATATTAAAGTTAAGAAATTCAAAAAAAACAAAATGAAATGAAAGTAATATTATTAAAAAAAAAACAAAAATCCCGACTGCATAAAATTAAAAAGAATAAAACAGATGTGCAATGGTTCATTAAGATTAATACTAGGGACCATTAATACTAGGTAATTGTTCGAAGGAGGTCCCGACTGTTAATCCTAATAAAATATTGCAAATGCTTTTGTTTAGTTTTATGTAGTTGGGATATTTGTTTATTTTATAACATTTTTTTCTTGTGAATAATATTGAACATAGTTTTAAAGTTTGAATAATTCAAAGCGTCATTTTAAAACGGACCAGAGTTAGGAAGCCGCATCGTGCTTGCGCGTGATCTGTATTTACGCATTTTGCGGCATAGACAGAAAAACTTATGGTAATAATGCTTTACATACAATTTTCTATGGAGACTTTGTTGATGCTGTTTTTATATTAACTTTTAACTGTATCTTAACATTTTTATGGTATTATTTACATTTAAATTTTACAATTATATACTTTATTCGCAATACGCAATTACGTATCCATCCTAATATTTATCTTTTCAACTGCTGAAATATCTCATAATAAGTAAGAGTAAGTAATCGAAACATATATAATAATCAAAAGTTATATTTATTTAAAAATATAATTCAATAAGAGCGACAAATATATACTTATCAGGTACATCAAATATGAATACTACAAAAGATTGTTTTCTTACTACACTATAAGATTAATATTATAATTTGTCACTGTGAAATAGTGAATCATAATTCATAATACAGTAATCACCTATGATCATTTCCAAATTACTTTACGATTTGACCTGCAATGATTGTCAGTTTAAAATTTCGAATTTCCCGCAATTTTTTATACTTCATTACTATTTAATTGATAACAGGCAAATGTACTCAAATATTCATTTTAACTAATTGGTAATAAATTTCATTGTTTTTCCTCAAATATCATGATATTTATACATGGAAGATAATGAAAACTACTTTTAGATTTACCATAATATATCTTGTGCAGTTTTAACAATATTGCCATATAGGTTTGATGTTCCCACTAAAGTAGTTATAATTAATAACATTTGAAATATATTTTTGAAAAGATAAATTTATAAAATTGTAAATGTAAATACACTATATTTTTACTAATATTAATAATAGTAGACCATTGGTCTATAATGGAAATATTTTTTTATTATAATACATTTTCATTTCAACCGTGACATAAGAAGATTTGAATTATTATTGACGAAGAAAGAAAACCACACAATCAGATGGGAGTAATAGTGTGGAGGAAAAATAGAGAGGGACTTTTGGCATGTTATCAAAATACGTACCTTCTATAATATTATAAATATATATATTTTTGTACCGTGCAGTCAGAGCTGCTTCTTTAATATTAAAAACTACATTTTACTCAAATTAATATTTACATCACAATATTTAAAACATTTACATTCTAATTGATATATTTAAAATTGAATGTATGTGCTTGAAGCTAGGGAGTTAAATGATTATGAAATAGCAACATTATGGTTAGTTCCGAAGTTTGCCGAGCGTTTTTCTATTGGAGGCCGAGAACATCCGAATGTATGATTAGGTCACGTGGTACTTTTGGAGTCTTCGTGGCGTAGCTTGTTCAGCTGCTCGTCGAAGCGGCTGTCGGACGGTCGCCTCTCAGCGAGTCTGCGTACAATGTAGCAGCCATTTTTGTTCTTGTTCATAATAGCGTGCGCATATTTTAATGTATTTCGAGGGATATATAGGAATTTTTTCACGATGACTATCATAGTCTTTTTAATAGATACATCTGCTTCTATGAACCAAAGAGCTTATTTGGGCGGACGCCCAACGTTGCTCGATGTAGCCAAGGGCGCTGTGGAAACGTTCGTAAAGGTACGTGCAGTGTCATCGACTCCTCAAACCGCCTCGTTTTGTGATCGATTTGTTTATCGTGTGTATAGTGTGTGGAACTTATTAATATTATGTCCTAGGTTCGCCAACGATCTCCTGAAAGCAGAGGCGATAGGTATATGCTCCTAACTTTCGAAGAGCCACCCGCGAACATCAAGGTTAGTAAATCAGAGTGAACACGTTTTTTGGGGATATTCTTGTAGTTTAATCGTGAATAATGATAGTAAAGACTGTCCTGGTATGTCTTTATGGAATGCACTGTGATCTGGAAACTAGAACATGATCATACGTTGAAAATACGAATTTTACTGAAATATAAAACACGACGTAAACAGGACGAACCGCTGCCGTTGCTGCCTTCGCGATGTCGCTCGCGACTGCGCTTTCGTCGAGCGCTCATTGGTCGAGGAAACGTATTTAACGAAATGGCGAATTGGGGGGAAATATGAAAAGATGAGTGCAGAGGAATGTGTTATATGATTGCGGTTTCGTTTTGTTTGATAACAATTAATGATATCGAGGCGTGTTTATTTCCTAAATAAAATATACTTTTATAACTATTTTATTTTAAAATATTTTTGCAGGCTGGTTGGAAAGAGAATTTAGCAACATTTATTAATGAACTTAAGAACCTGCAGTGCCTTGGATTGACAACAATGGGTGCTGCTTTGAAACATGCATTTGATGTGCTCAACATAAACCGAATGCAAACTGGTATAGATACCTATGGTCAAGGTAGATGTCCTTTTTACTTGGAACCATCTGTCATTGTAGTCATTACTGATGGAGGAAAACTGACAAGCAATGCAGGAATTCAGGAAGAAGTGAGTGTTACTTTGTGCTTATTGCTTAAAAAATTGTCCAATAGTTTTTCTTATTAGATTTTTGTATTTTTTGTATATTTATAATTAAGAGTACTTCCATTATTTATAATACATATTTAGTGTTTTAAAGTACCAATCTTATATTTACTTACTGTGATTCTTTATTCATAATAAATATATTAAATGAATCCACAAACAAAACTGAGATAATGTGATGAAAATCCTTAATTTCATAGATTGTGTCCCATAAAAATTTCTTATTTGTTGGTTTAGCTATGATGCAATGATATCTTATCTATTTAGTTTTGTTTGGTTACAAGTTAACTTAAAATTTTTCATACTTTTTATTTCAATGTTTTTGAATGGGAAAGTTGAGAATATATAAAATTATATACAATATATTATTGTTATAATAACTCGACAGACAGACAGTCTTATAAGACAATTTTTAGGGCTTTGCAAATAATTAATTACAGAGTATTTTAAAGACTTAATTACATGTTGTTTAATTTAATCACATTTTATTTTATAAAATCATATATTGATATAATATTGCAAATATTTTGAAATATAAGTATGTAAATATATTGAGATTGACAGGAAATTAAATATTGTAAGATCCCAAAATGTTATTTGCAGTTTAATCTACCTATGAACTGTCCTATACCTGGATCCGAGTTAACAAGAGAACCATTTAGATGGGATCAGAGGTTATTCTCTTTGGTGCTGAGGCTAGCTGGCACTCCTGCGGTTGAAAGAGATACTGGACTGGTACCATCTGATTCATCACCTATAGATGCAATGTGTGAAGTTACTGGAGGTTAGTATTAATTAAATTCTAATTGCTTATGTAATGGTAAATTTTTTTTTGTGAAGCATTTATTTATATGTCAATGAAATATACTTTTATTATAGTTTAGTTGTTTAGTTCTTTATTTATTTTATCTGATGGCTCACAAGTTAACCAATAAAAGTTATAGTCAATATTTTATTAATATTATTGAGATAATATTTCATTTACTAAGTTTTATAACTAAATACAATCTTGCCTAGATTGTAAAAATCAGAAGATATGTTTATCAATTTATTTACATTATTTTTTTTTTTAATAATCTCTTAATTTCTTTGAAGCAATTTTCCTTATTGTAAATTAAGCAATCACTCCTTGCATTAAAAGTAGTTTTTAAACAGTACATATTTGTATTTATTTACTATGCTAAATAGTTAGTAAACAGAGGTGACATTATAGGCCCTTTACAAACCAGTTTATCAAGTTTTTTTGTATAGAATTCTAGTTGAAAATTCTTGCAACATAACACTTTATTACAATTTGCTTACCTTTACTGAATATTATATGTGTAAGATAGGCTCTCTGTGTCGAACTTGAACAATTTTAAGGAACTGCTCTGAACTACCCAATATATTTGAAATAGTATTTCTTCTATATAAAATTATTAGTAGCATGTTTTAAGAATTTGAAGTAATGAATAAAAATATATTATAACATATTCAAACATTGTGACACAGTTAAGGGTCTGGTTGTAAATATGATTGTAATGGGTTTGATTTCTATTTGATTTTTTTTCAATCTAAATGCCACAAAATATATTGTACATGTATTTTGTGGCATTTATATTTAAATATGACTAATTAAAGTTTAGGTTTAAGTGTAATAAAATTACTATTTACTATTTTATATTGTGGTAAGAAACAAAGCACCTGATTGTGTTTAGCCACTTGACACTCGACATCTCAAAAATTGGGTAGAAAATCAAGAATGGAATCTTCTATATCCTATACATACAATCTTATGCAACCTGTAGTGCAGACACAAAAAAATTATAATAATAAAAACAAATATATTTTTCAGGTCGTTCCTATTGCATAACTTCGCATCGTATGCTAATGCAGTGTATCGACAGTCTTGTACAGAAGGTTCAGAGTGGTGTAGTTATTAACTTCGAGAAAACTGGCCCCGACCCTCCTCCAATAGATGGTGGAAATAACAGAGAAGGCGAGGAGGATGTACCAGAAGGCGATAAGGAAATGGATGTCGATGGAGATAGAAATGGAGTATGTATTTTATCTAATTTGATTTATCTTTTTCTTTTTTATACAATGCAATACAAAGAGAAAATATAATATTACTTTATGAATCTGGGGGTTGGTTATAATATATTTCATACAATTAAAAAAGATATTTATTTATTACGTACAACCCAGTGGTTTTCGAACCTAAAACACATATTCCAATTGAGCTTCAACAAAATACTTTATTTGTAATATTATATGTATTATTAGTGTTCCGCTAAAATAAATAATATATTCATTAATTTAATATTAGGGCAGTCGTGCTGCAGAGGCACAAGTGTCATTGTAAAATCTACTTACTGGTTATGGGTTCAATCCCCACTCGAGGAAACGAAATATTTAAATTTATATTTCCATTTCTTTGCTCTGGTGTAGAGGCAAAGGGCGGCGTTGATTTGCGCCACTCAACACGTAATGCCTCCAGATTTCGGCGGAAAGTAGGGAATGGAGTAACACTAGTAACACTAGTTTCCCTCAGCCTGCTCTGTTGTGTGCGGGGTATAGCGTAAAGCTGATTAATTTTATATTAAAAATATTTACTTCCAGCGTTGGAATGGAGGACCTTATCAAACAGGAATGCCCAATCAAGCGACTGCACCTCAAGCGTGGCGTTCATGTCGGCGTCTCATCTATGTACCGCGTACAGTGTCGCAGAAGGGCTTCGCTGTTGGTTTCTGGCCGATACCCGAATCATTCCGACCTGACCCCAATGCTCCATCTTTGGTATGTTTTATTTATTTTGCTTACATTATTTTTCTATCAGCTTTACGCTGTAGCCAGGCCTCTCGCATATAGTTTGGAAGTGGTGGAACTCATCGCTGCGTTTTTTCCTCCGCACCAGAGCGCAAAAATGAAAATCACCACCAAACCCACCCACCATCGTCACGTCAGTCAGAATTAAATATTTCTTAAATATAATAAAATGTTATTTGCCAAGTAGCAGGGTACATAAAAAAATGTTAATATATGTTTACTGTCTTAGTGTTGGAGTTTCTATACATTTTATTAGTAGCTTATGATATGTTAGCTATCCCTGGGCTTATTTAAATTTAAAAAAAAATGTGAATACATTTGTATGTAATTAACATCGGCAATAAAGAAGAAACAATCAACTCTGCTAAAGATATCCAAATGATGGTCGTGCATATTTATTCCATAGGTTGAAACATAAATTAGCATATATTGAATTGTAATGTAAATAGTTTTTGTGTCGCTAGCTGGAACAAAAAAAATAAGACAAGCAATATATTGTAATTTGTGATAGAAACGTTTATTAAAAATGATTTCTCTCTTATGATTTTGAATTATTTAATTTAAAGTTAGTAGAAGTTGATCAATAAAATGTATAGTTTTTTTAAAACATTAAATAAAAAATATAAAAATACCGTATATATTTACATACATAACATAAATTAGAGAATATATATTTTTGAACATTTTTATTAAAGTGTTATTCCACACTTAGGAAAGAAGGCGCGGGTTTGAGGAAGCGCGGGTTCGAGTCCCGCTACGTTCAAAAATTTTTATAAGTTTTCTAAATTAGTTTAGTTTTTAATCTAGAATTATTTTAATAATTTTTTTTTCAATAACACCCGCACATTACTAAATTGAAAATAAATCATTTTCGTAAATTTTTCTGTCGTAAAAATTATAGCAAATCCGCTAAGCTATTAAATAAAACAAGTAATAATATTTACCTTTACTTTCAGCCTCCAAGATCAGCACATCCCGTAGTAAAATTCACGTGTTCATCTCAAGAGCCGATGGTCATCGACAATTTACCGTTCGACAAATACGAGCTCGAACCCAGTCCTTTGACGCAATTTATATTGGCAAGAAAACAGCCTACTATATGCTGGCAGGTATGTACTTGAATTTGTATTTATGGTTACTGTATTACTAAACTGTAATTTTTTAATTATCACTTTATATTCCACATAGGATAGGTAGAGGGGACCTAGTATTAAGACGCTCCATTCCCCCCTTTCTGCAGAAATTTCGAGACATTGTGTATAGAGTGACGGAATTCAACGCCGCGCTTTGTCTTGTTACCAGAGTGAGAAAATGAGAATATTAAATAATATATATGATATCCTGAATAGAAATCAGGCCCACAATGGCTGTGTTTATAATCAAACACTGTGCCATGATTATAGTATATGTAGTAGTTATCGTAAAACAATATAGGTATTTTGTAACAATACATTTAATTTAACTATAATAGGTATTAAGTTAGTTGTTTATACTATTTTTTTACATAGCTGAATTCAAACCCGCTCATAATAGTCACATTCTTTACAAGGAATATTTTTAATGTTTTTAAAAAATAACTAAAATGTTCTCTTTTCAGGTTTTCGTGGCTAACAGTGGCTGTAAAAATTCCGAAGTCAGTCATCCGTTTGGTTACCTCAAAGCATCAACAAATCTCACTTGCGTCAATTTGTTTGTGCTACCATATAATTATCCAGTTCTATTGCCGTTATTGGACGATCTGTTTAAAGTGCATCGCTGTAAACCAACACCCGAATGGAAATTGGCATTTCAACAGTATTTGGATAGGATGCCTTCTTATTATGTTACGGTAATTTCACAGAATGGAGGAGTCGTGGCCGCTCTGAAGTTATATTTGGCGTCCACGACTCGTCGACCGTGCTATATATGTTTTTAATGACCTCATCGAGAAGTAATGGATAAGATTCTATTAAGAGAGTATATTAAAGTCGCGCGTCGTAAGCTGCGCTTTGAATTTGTGCGAGTGATTGATTATTAAAGTAGAACCAGAAAAAAAGAATTAGAAATAAAGTTTATTGTTAAAAATCCATTAACAAAAATTAACAAAACTTCTACACAAATCACCACTGGTGGTAGTCCTAATAAATTTTAATTTCGCTTGTATGGTTAGAGTTAATAATTATTATCTTAGTTTTATTCATAACTGGCTTTTACCACGCTTTCGTCACAGTGGTCTAATGTAATAATTATAAGAGGGTTCTATCGAAATCTTTCTTTGGTAAATGGAATATTCAACACAAAAAAAAACCATTCGAACCAGTAGTTTCCGAGATTATCGTGTTCAACCAACCACTCTTCAGCATAATAATATCAGTATACATTACTTTAAAATTTATTTAGTTTATTTTCAATATCATATTTTGTAAACAAAACATTTTCAGTACCTACTTGTGCGGATCTTGCTTCACTCTGGCATTCTGCCAACACTAACTTCTTCACTGTTTTAAGCAATGCACATGTTTTAGTTATATTATTTCTATTTGAATTAAAATAAAAAGATATTAATTAATATTTAAAATATTATGAACAACCCATTTGAGCTTCAACAAAATATTCCATTTGTAATATTTTATGTATTACTAGTGTTCCGATAAAATAAAAAAAAATCAAATCAGCTTCACGCTGTATCCCGCACGCATCAGGATGGGTAGGCAGAGGGAACTTAGGAGCAGGAACTTTAAGACACTACATTCCTCACTTTCCGCTGAGTTCTGAAGGCATTGCCTGTTGAGCGACAGCACTCAACGCCGCGCTTTCCTTCTACACCAGAGTGAAGAAATGAAAATATTAATGCAAATAAATATTTCATCTCCTCGAGTGGGGGTCGAACCCCCCACCAGTCGATTTTACAGTCACACTTTGTGCCCCTGTGCCACGACTGGCCTCGTAAATACTTAAATATTAATTAATTTAATATTAGGTCACTCGTGGCGCAAGAGCACAGTGTCATTGTAAAATCTACTCGTTATGGGTTTGATCCCCATTCGAGGAAATGACATATTTAAATTTATATTTTCATTTCTTCGCTCTGGTGTCGAGACAAAGCGCGGCGTCGAGTTCCGCCACTCAACACATAATGCCTCCAGAATTCGGTGGAAGGAATTTCTTAACACTAGGTTTCCTATCCTGCTGCCTAGCCTGCTGTGTGCGGAACATAGCGTGAAGCTATTAAAAAAAATTAAAGGAACAGGTTGATTATATGGTTGATTAAATCACTTGATTCAAAGCTGTTTTTCCGACTTTATAATGGAATGATAAAACGTTTATTTATTTTGTTATTTAATTATTTATATTATCCTATTAACACATGTTATGAAATATAATAATATTGTTTTATTTATATATAATCAGCGTAGTGCGTCACAGTGGGTCAGTTTCTGGCTGCATCCTCAATTAATTGTAGATTTAATTTCCACTCAACGTGATTATGATAATTTAATTATTTTAATTTCCTCCCTCTGGCTTACCTTTGTCTTGACAAAGCGTGGAGTTTTCGCTTGTCACTTAATTTAATTGCCTTAAATTGTGAGGAAAGTGGGGAATGGAGTGTCTTGACACTCTGCCTGTCCCTGCTTCACCGTGCTATAGGAAAATATTGAAAGTTAAATGAAACAAATATTGTTATTTCATTTGTTCTGTGAATAACAATAATTATATATATTTAATGATAAATATTTTCACACTAGAAACATTTTTCCAGCCACTTCGCCGAGCTCTAACTAAGATGGGGGCGTCAACACCGCTGGTTCAAAGTTTGATTCCCGACACTCAAGATAACTCGCTCAGCTTCTCTGTACTGAATTATCTGAAAAGACTGAAAAACCAAGCTAAGATTGAATTTGAGAAACTGTGCGCCGATGTCATCAATAAAGCATCAACTGGGAATAATCAGAAGGTACGTAATTGAGAAAAAAATATAATATTTTTTTTACAGCTTCATGCTGTATCCTAGGGGAACCTAATGATAAGGCTCTCTGTTTCCCACTTTCCGTCGAAATTTCATGACATTACGTGTTGAGTGGCGTAACTCAACACCGCGTTTTGTCTTTTGACTACAGCAAGAAAAATGAAAATATAAGAAAAAATATCCATTCCCGAGTGAGAATCGAAACCACTAGCGTGTTGCGTTTACAGTCACACGCTTGTGCCCCTTCGCCATGATGGAATCAAAAATCAATATAAACATCTAAAAATATGTTATCTTTCAAAACGTAATATAAATCAATATGCCTTTCAGATAGCAGAAAGTGTCCGTGTAATGCCACGTTCGCCTCTTAAAAAGGATCTCACAACGCATCCAAGTTTACAAGACAAGTTCACAGCATTGCGAGACCAGCTGAACGAGTTTGGTGGTTTCGTAGTGGGTCTGTCCCGAGGCAGGCATAAAACGCAAACCCACACGTATAGGAACCCCTTCGATATACAGCGGCGTGATTTGCTGGATCAAGTTAGTGTTGCTTTTTCTATATTACGGTTATAACATATTAAGATTTATTGTTTTAAGAAAATTGTATAAATTTTTGTTATACTATTGACAGTTATATTATTTTAATTTTTGTATCGAATTTTAGTGGAGTGTGTTGATGTCTAAGGTGTCTGTCTCTGCTTGGTTGCAGAGAGTATCGTCATGTAGCTTTGGTTGTTTTTTCTTTTTAAAACGCAATGAAGTGCCATCAGCCAACAATACTATCTCACAATTCTTTCTAAATATACCCTATTCACGAAGGCATAAAAAAGGTTATTTTATAGGTCACGATTGATGGAGCTTAATATTTTAAAAATAACAAATACAACTTATTGGTTCATAATAATTATGATTTAAATTTATCGATTTCATTGATAATGAAATCAAATTAAATTAGCTTCACAATGTATCCCGCACACAGCTGGGTAGGTAGAGGGAACCTAATTTTAAGACACTCACCCAACTTTCTGCCAAATTTTGGAGGCATTGCGTGTTGTGTGGCAGAACTCAACTCCGCGCTTAGCCACGACACCAGGGCGAAGAAATGGAAATATAAATTTGAGTAAATATTTCATCTCGAGTGGGGATCGAACCCACAACCGGTTGGTTTTTCAGCCACTCTTTGTGCCACTGCGCCACGACTGGCCTGATCATGAAATAATTTTAATAATTATATTTTAAAACTATAAAATTGCACATGTACAATGTGCAATTTTATAATGTTCTTTACATTAAATCAATACATAAAACATTACACAGACTAACATTAGCGTTTGACAATATACACATTTGTATTTATAAAGTGATAAACACGTTGTTATGGCAGCGCGTATTTTACGCGTCAACGGGTCCTTTATTATGTTAAAATTTTGTAAGTAAAAACACCCAAAAGTCACAATCATAACATCAACTACTATAATAAGTTAACGTGGAACGTTTTGTCATCGGTCAGTTATTATTATTATTACTATTGGTCAACCTGTGGATAAGACGGTGTTACTTTTATTGTTTTTATTAAGTTTCTTGTTTTGTGAAGTGTAAAGTTGATTCCTGTTTAGTTTTAGTAGTATTTTTTTTTTATGTTTCAAAATATGAATAAATCCACCAAACTAAACCTAAAGTTACATAAAAAAATTACAAAGAAACGGTATATTTTTGTTATGATAAAAAAAATAGACCCCTGTGGTGATTAAAAGGAAATTGCCCAGGAAATTTCTTACCATTCACATCAAACGGCGAAACCTATTAGCTTAATAAGAGGTCAGAAGATTGAGTACACGTCTTATTGTGTCTTAATGACGTAGATTTATGAACAATGTTGAGTGCTGCATGCAAACAAATGCTTTGGTGCCAAGTCACAGAATATACCAAAGACATCCTGTGGTTTTCCAATTTGTTTTGTTTCGTTTGCCCCAAGCTTCATTTTATACTCTATAAGATCTACACCAGCATTTGTAGTTAAACTATCTTTATTATACTGTTTATTATGCATACAAAAAAATATGAAAAAAAAAATACTAATTGAGAGTACTATAGATACAGATACAGATCGATCGTTGAAATCAGTTATAGTTCTCGATTTGAATATATGTAGATATTATGACTTTGTCAAATTTCATTAGATCGGAAGTTATACTATACTTTTTACAATTGTCTTTCCATAAAAAAAAATATATATTAGTAAATACATACTAATTATAACTTAACTTCGCTTTACGCTGCATTGCTAGCGGGGTAGCGCCAAATGCTATGGTCTCTGCATATCTCTTTCGCCTCGTCCACTGTCATCAACCTCTTCATATTCTGGGGGTCCTTATGCCTATTATGTTATGTTTTCGAAGGTCAACTCAGGTCCTCTACCTCTTTCTATCTTCTAGCCGCTCACGATTCATAAATCTAGAACTAAAACAAATTATGTTTGTTAAAATCATATATTAATAATATAAATAAAATCCCAGGTAGTAAGAATGCGCGCGAACTTCCTCCAACCGTCGCTGGCGCACACGCGTCTGGTGGACGAGGACAGCGTGCACTCCATGCCGGTGGCGCAGATGGGCAACTACCAGGAGTACCTCAAGCGCATGACGCCGCAGCTCCGCGAGATCGAGTCGCAGCCTGTTAGACAGCACATGTTTGGCAATCCGTTTAAGATTGATAAGGTGTGTTTGTGTTATATACTACCGTGTACAGTGTGGTTGACGAGTCGTGGCCGTTCTGAAGTTAGCTGTGGATGAATTTGATTGGTTGAATTTTTCTTAATTTTGATTAATTTCCTCTAATGAGTACAATGCTCAAAAAATCAGAAAGCCTAACTTTCAAGGTCGTCCTGAAATACTGATATACGATATTTATTTCTTTTTATGGTGATTAGTGGGACTTATTATGAAATAATGATAAAAAGTAAAGAAATGTGCTATATAAGTATAACTATATAGTATATGAAAAACTATAAACTAATAAATTTAAATATGCATAAGTAAAATAGGTTTTTGTACCAAAATACAGAATAATTTCTAAAAAGTGTTATCTTTTATTGTATGTTGAAATAAAATGAAGAACGTTATGAAATATGTTTGCAATTTTCAGAGGATGATGGTAGACGAAGCGGACATAGACCCACTTGGCGCAGTGCGAGGTAGTGGGGGCCCGGGCGCGGCAGGGAAACGGGGCTCGGAGAGTCCTCGGGCCGTGCCTCCCAAACGCAAAGCCGGGCCTCTGCCCCCACACATAGTGGCGAGGCGGCCGTCCACCCCCGCGCCAGTGGTCACGCCGCCAGTGACGCCAGCGGCGCCCCTGAGCCCGGTGACGAGGCCCACGTCGCCCTTGGCCCCTGTGCCGACGGAGCTACCGTCGGGAAGACCACCTGAAGTAAGTTTATGAATGATTTTTGTAATTAGACGGAAATGTATGAATTATAAATGTTTTTTTTTTTTATGGAAAAGACACGGCAAACGAGCGTGCGGGTCACCT